>NW_004624774.1:2837055-2865310 GCF_000247695.1 Heterocephalus glaber
CTTTCCTTTCTTTCCTTTCTTTCCTTTCTTTTCTTTCTTTCTTTCTTTCTTTCTTTCTTTCTTTCTTTCTTTCTTTCTTTCTTTGTACCAGGGATCGAACTTGGGTCCTTGTGCTTGCGCAGCAGGTGTTGAAAACACTGAGCTAAATTCCTGGCCCTATAGCCTGATTTTCAATGATCTCAACCTCCCTTATGATTCCATGGCTCATAATGCACACCAGATCTCAGTATATCAACAGGAAATCAAGTTACACATTTGATTAGAAGAAAAGCATTGCTGTCAGAGACCTGAGAGGATATAGAAAGGGCAGGGCAGAAAGTGAAGGTGTACTTGTCGTAAGTAATTATTCCAATTATTGCATATTCTGATGATCAATCACCCATTCTGAGTCTTATCAGTGACCCAAGAAATAGGTTTCTTTTGATTTCAACACTTAATATTTTAGTATTTGTAACTTTTGGAAGGAGCCACAGTTTGTCTAGCCACACAGATTTATCAGGTTTGTGTGGTCAGGTGTTTTAGCCAGATCTGTTCCCATTTTCATTTTTTCTGCTTCCTACTTAGATACACAATAGGTGAGTTCTTAGCCTGAGGCACAGATAGGTGCATGTTCAAGATTTCTACAAGACTCCTGATTGATTTCACTATTTCACTTTGACTAGAAATCTCCTAGTAACTCCAGGGCATGAAGTAGCTACATTATTAATTCTTAGAGTTTTTTGCTACAGATTAGAAACATATTTGTCTCTTCAGTAACTCTTATTATTCAAAACTTCAACTTCATTCTGTAGTTCCTTTTAAAAAATCATGGTGGTGCTCAGAGGAAAGTTGGTGACCTTAGGAGGGCAGCTGCCTTTTCCCACAGAGTGGCGCCATCTGGCCCCTGTCCTGCTCCCAGCAAATGCCCTTTGCCATCTTACTCCCTTACTCCATTATCAAGATGGTCAACTCACATCTAACAGGCATGGTGCCAGGTACCGTTGTGGAGATGCAGGAGGCTGAAACCTTTCCCCTGGCCTAAGAGAACTGCAGTGTCTGGAAGGCCAGAAGAGCATCAAGTGGAAAATTTCTAATCCTTTTCTCTTTCTCTTTTTTCTCTTCACATTCCTCCCTAAGAGAAGCCATGCTGTGCATTACAAAAACACTTCTGCAAAGCCACCCAGTTCCACTAAGAGGACGACAACTAGAAAACAATGGGTGCTTGACAGAGATTTACACACACAAAAATGGGAAAAAAAAATCTCTTACCTGACAGATTATTTTCCTTTTATCTTTGCAGGTTCAGAGAATTTCAGAAGCAAGACTCATTCTTCTTAGTTTGGAGATGGCAGCATGTGTGCTTAGTGCTTTGAAGAGAGCTAAATAACCGTGCAGTTTATAAATACTTGCATTCCAAAATTGCTTTTGGGCAGAAGCTCCTGAGTTGAGTCACCCAGGGCCATGTCCCCCTCTCCTCAGTGATGAGCTGGTGAATGATTCCCTTCTCCTATCCCTCCTGGCCAAGATAAACCCAAATCAAATCCTTTGGATAGGAGAGCTTCCTTACTGTCTGCTGACAGCAAGGGATAGGAGTTATTAGTGGATTAGATACAAATACTCAGTGTGGCATGTGAATGGGTTGTAACTCCATTTGATGGGTCAATTTGGAAAGGCATCTGGAAATGAGGATACTTGAGACTAAACATCATGATCTGCCTTAAGTTTTATTTTCTTTCACAAGAAAACAAAGCCAGGCATTTTTCACCTATGACTTGAGAGGGTGGGAGGGCGTTTCTTCAAAAAGTTTCCTTTCATTCTGGTTTTGACATTGATTGATGGGTTTAACTTCAGAAAATTCCAGATGGATGAGGTTGGGTGAATTTCCTGGGGTTCAGGAAGTGAATTTTTAAAAAAATGTTGTATTTTCACTATCAGCACTCCTACTCACATTGAAAGCTCAACCTGTGACCTCAGCTAAAGATGCCTTACTTTACAGAGGTACTGTGGTACATGATCCCAACTGGGTCCTTTCCCAACACAGTCCTCGACTGAAATGCTTACACATATTGGTGCTGTGGCTGCTGGTGTGTGGGGTGTAATACAGTGTACAAGATGATCTCATCTCTTTACTATGCTGTGTTTTGATTAAAGTCATATTCTCAGTGCCCGCCCTGCCAGCCGACGTGGCAGCAAGGCTAACCTTAGTTGTTGGGGCCCTCTCCCTGCTGGGGAACACAGGAGGCTAAACTCATGACATACTCATTATCCAGGCATCAGATTCTTTTACAGTCTTGCAGTCTCTCTACTTGGGTACTCTACCCACGGCCTAGGAACTTTGCCAAGGATGGAGCACCTTCCTCAGTTGCACTGGCAGTCTTCTCCTTCCAAGTTCTGCCACCCCCGCTCCCTGGGGTAGAGCCAGAGCTTTTCAATAGCAAGCAAACTTTTCCCCTTCCCAAGCACAAAATCCCATTTCCTTTCTCTTGCTTCACCCTCAAAGACATTCCTCTCTCTGCCCTTCATCCTTTCTCAGGATACCTCACATCATATCCTAGAGACCTTCAACTTATACAAGATGAGGAAGAGATCCTATCCTTAAATATAGGTTCTGATTTTCCTGTCCTAAAAGCTTTTATGAGGCAAGGAAATTCTAAGAGCCTATCAGCTTGCTTGGAGGTGGAGTTTGGAAAATGTGTAGAATGCCAAACAAAAAGAAAGTGAAGTGAATTCAAGGTAATGCTGGAAAGAAGTGGAATTTCATCACAGGATGATGTTACAAATGGGTAGAAGAGGATGAAAAGACAGAATCATTCTTTGGGAAGTGTGGTGTTGTGGGCATTGTACCCAGCGGAAAGCAGACTTTCTGTGGGTTCCTCATGCACACAATGTCAAGAACAAGGAAAGCAAGAAATCAGAAGAGGAGAAAAATAAAAACAAATTGGATTAGGATTTAGATGGGTGGAGAGAATGGCTGGCTTAAAAATAGAAAGTGCTGGATTTTTGTTTGAAAGGGAGAGGATGTTATGAAGGGCGTTTGGATAACTGTTAAATGGAAAAATCAGGAAGAATCTAAAAAAACTGAGTAATGATTTGTCCTTGTGGTTTCATAAGTAATAGCTCATGTTTTGTGAAAGATATGCTACTTGTGAATTCTATTTTCAGAATAAATAGCATCATCCTGGTTTGCAGTCGAGGAATCTAGAGCTCTAGCCATATAATAGACCTAGAAAGGATGGAGACTTAATCTGGGCCTAAGCAAGCCCAGCACTCACTGACCCCAATTAGGTCAAGTGCCTTGCCCTAAACTGCCTCTGGGATTAGACAGATTGGAGTCTCTGTTTAATTAGGCTAGAGTCTCTTACACAGCCATCCCTCCATCTGGCAAAGGAATCTACACCACATACACATAGACAAAGAGTGGTAGATTTCTAGAAGAAAATAAGGGTGCTCTTACCAAAAACCAGGTGGTGAAACAGTAAGTGTCTCCCAAGAGACATAGAGAAGCAAAGCTACTTTGGATCTCCACCTATGCACCCCTGCCCCAGTGTAACTCTTTAAGCATCCCTCTGGAACCCTGTATTAGTCACTTGTTCATTACTGGGACAAAATACCTGACACTTGAAACTTAAAGGAGGAGAGGATTATTTTGGCTCATAGTTTCACTCCATGGTTGGCTGGGTGTAAGGCAGAAATGGCATGACAAAAGGGCATGGTGGAGAAAAGCTGCTCAACCCACAGCAGCTGAAAGCAATTTGAGAAGGAAGAGCTACAGCAAGAGATGTACCCTCCAAAGGCACACCCCAATGATCCACCTCTTCCAAATGGGCCCCCCTCCCAATAGCATATTCAGCTATGAACTCATCGATAAGATTGATCTATTGTAAGTATAGCACCCCCATGACCCAATCTTCTTCTAAAACACCTCCTCTAAACACATGAGATTCTTGGAAGACATTTTAGATCTAAACCATAACAAATTCCTACACACTGAGAAGCACATTTGAAACCACTGGCCTTGAACCAATAAGGAGGATCCGGAAATAAGCACAGAAATTCCTTAAGCAACAAAACAGATGTTATCAAGACTAAGCAGTGAACCTTGTACACTTAATGAGGGAGTTTCTTAGATCTCACCCAGAAACTGCTTTTGCTTTTGTTTTAAACAATTTTAATAAGCTTGGTTATCTGGTTACCCCATCCCAAGCCAACCAAAGTAAACAAAGGGCACTACTGGCCCCTGCAATGTAATGTTACCATTGTTTTTCTTCTCTCTCATCTCCACTTTGGGACAGAAAGATTGGAACATAAATCTCAGTCACACAGCTCTGAGACCTTCAAGTGTCCTTTAGCAAGTCGAGCACAGATGATTTCCCAGTTGCAAAGCCAATGTTCCTGGGATAATTTTCATTCCATTTTAAACTGCAATTGCTTGTGAGAGCTATACATATGGTCAGATAATGCTGTGCAGTTTGTGTATTGTATTTGGCACTACTAACATGGATCAGGGAAGAGTCTGCCAACTTGAATTTTATAGAAGGGTTAGGTGGACTGTACAGTGTCTGATTCCCTCTCATTGGCTTTCAGTCTCATCTCTGCACTCCAGTAAGAGTCATAGTGTTGCCCAGTGAGAATTTTACCCCCTCCTCAGTTAATCCAAACATGTGTGGGATCTCCCTGTGAATTTCCTACCTACAGAGCCAAACTCTTTTCCAATATTGTGCCTAGTGCAAAAGTGGGCATCCAGAGACAAATACATTCTTGAGAGAGCAGTGATTTTTTACTTGTAGAAAGAGCCAAAAATATGCTCATGCTTCCATAGGGAGACTGATTCCCTATGGACCTTCTGAGACTGTGGTAGTGAATATCAAGATTGAAAGCTGGAGTTTGGGCTGGGCAGATATGGATGCTGATCCCAACTCCACTGTTTATTACCTTGGCTATTTCCATTACCTGTGAGGCTCATGTGAAATGATATGCATGATGTGGTTAATGGCAGGGCAATAGCCAGACAGAAAGGCACTCAGGAAATGTTAACATTTACAGTCATTAATGTAATTGTTATGATTACTGGAAACACCTTGTTTCTATACAGGTAACACAGATGTGAATATTCTGTCCTTGAACAATATCAAAGTGTTCTTCAGAGTTTTGTTTTGTTTCCTGACATGTCTATTTGAACAATCCAACGATAATCTTTGGAGTTTGAAAATCCTGAACTTAAATCTTGATTTTGTTTCTTACTAACAGTGCAATTTAGGAAGAGCTGCTGTCTTAGTCTTACTTTCCTCCAAGTACAGTCTCAGTTAATTAATTGTAAATGCAGATAATACACTTGATCTTAGCCAAAAGGCCGAGAAGCGATTGTAAATGTAGATAATAAAAGATCTGCATTGGAAGCTACTTTTGAAGAGTAGGTACATAGCAAACTCCCCATACAACTAATGGCTACTGTTAAGTAAGTTTGAACTTCCAGTAGCTAATTTTCTTTGATTAAATCTCGAGGTGAACAACACACTAGCAGAAGTTCCATATTTGCTTTGATTTAGAGACCTGATATCCTCCAACATTTTGTGATTCCAACTTGACATTTCTAATTGAGATCTTTGAAACTGGTAATGCTAACAATTTTGATATGGGAGATAAGATAAACTTTTAAAAATAAGCACGTAATTTTAACCATTGGATCTTAATCTACTGAGACAGACCTGGGTTTGAAACATAACTCTGTTATTAAACTAGGTCTGTGATTTTGTTTCAACAACAAAAATTTCACTAAACTTCAATTCTTCTATATAAAAATGGGAAAATATTAATACCTTCCTCATAGTGTTGTGATGATTAAAAGGGATAATATATATTTTAAATGGCTGGTATGTAGTAAACAAGTTAACTGGTCTTGTTAGTGAGACTTAACTTTGATGAAAATTATAAAAGAGAATTGGTAACAGAAGAAAAGATAATTGTACCAAGGAAATTCTATTGCTTATATTTAGGGCAATGAACATATAATCTCTGATTCTTCATCAATCAATCCATCCCAGAACCAGTGATAACCGATTTGGTAAATAAGGGCATTTTATTAGTGTATGGCCCTGGTTTTGAGATTAAACTTCAAACTATCAGGAAAAATTAGCACAATCATTGAATTTAATCAGAACACTCATCAGGGTGGGCTGAAGGTACTAAATATGGCTAAGAATCATCAGGGACAAGGCAACAATTCATTCAATTATAAGCTGCATTTGTGCAAGTGGTACCCATACTGAGGTCAGTGGGCTGAGGCACTTTGCTTGGTTGCTAAGCAACAAGGAACCTGCTATTCTGTAGCCCATCAATATCAACATGAAGCATTAACCAAACCACACTCCTGGTTCCACTTATGTGATGGTTACTTGGAATTGCTGGGTAACAGAAAAAGATTATGTAACGTGGAAAATGTGAGAGTTGGCATTGTGTAGCAGGTCTTCATCTTTGAAGGAGGAGTAATTCAATAGGAAAGATCATCTGTTGGTTGTGGTTCCTGCTTAGATTGAAGATGTTGATGGAAGTATGCTAAATGGCCCCATGCCAAGTCTCTGTACCACAAGGCAAAGCAAAAATGTGGTTGTGTTTCAATTAATGTGATCCACATTTAAAAAGTAGATAATTTTTGTCTGAACTATATATTTTTTCTTTTGTGATGCTGGAGATTGAACTTAGGAAACACTGGACTATGTCTCCAGTCCTTTTTACATTTTATTTTGAGACTCACAGAATTGCCAGGCTTGTGCCAAACTTGTGATCCTCCTGCCTTGGCCTTAGGATTAGCTGGGATTGTAGGTGTATGCCACCATTCTTAGCTCAGAAGTACAGTTGTTATGACTGAATTACTGTGTATAAATTGATCAGTTTATCAAATGTTCCTTGCAATAGTCATTTGTAGCTTTAATTACCCCAACAGCATATTCAGTAATGCGTTTCACTCTGACCATATAAAAACTTAGCTTTTGTTCTTCCTAAACATTTCTCAATACACTTATGCTTTAGTGTATTTTAGATTATAAAGGTACTTGCACTAGAGTTTATGTGATTCTCTACTTAGGAATGAAATTAGCATTGTACTTGGGCTTTCAAATAAGTTATTGATTTAATCAGCAGTATCAATTGCCCCTTTACTAAGTTGTAGGAGAGTTGATGATGTGAAACTCAATAAACTAGTTTTTGGTCTAATTTCCATAAATATGCTCCTATTAACTCAAGAATATTAAATAATAGATTTATTGGAAATATAATTTTCAACTGGAGAGTTAGTGTATTTGAAGGTAAAAACCTCCATGAATGCTGCCTAAAATAAAATAGTAAATATAACTTGCCACAAGAAAATCCAAAAGAGGTAAAATAGAAATAGGACACAGGGAAAGGCAAAAGGAGGTATGTGGAAATTTTTGAAAAATTTGAGTCAGTTGTGGGACAAGACAGGAGACATGGAGGAAAATTGCAGGAAACAGCCAGGCTGGAATACACCTATAATCCTAGCAGTCAGGAGGCTGAAGCAGGAGGATCACTGCAAGTTTGAAGCCAGTTTGGGCTATATAGTGAGTTTCGGGTCAGCCTGAACCACCTAGTAAAACCCTGTCACAGACAGACAACAGACAGACAGCAAATGCAGAAAACAAAATAAAACACCTTTGTATGCAGGAAACTTTGCGATGGTGAGAGTAACTGCAGGTGAGTAGTCATAGTCACTGCTAATCTGTAGGATCAGTCATCCCAGCTCTTTTGACACAAGTAGCCTTCGGCCCTGTCTTTCATTCTTCTAGTTTGCACATGGCTTACACACCTAGGCCACTGAACTCTTCAGGGAAGTAGGTGGAGCTGTTTGTGGTTGTAGCCATTGAGCCAACTTCAGGCCTCTGCCAGGTCAGACTCAGGCCCCTCCCTAAGCGCCATTGAATTTGGTTTGGGACAGACACCCCACCCCTGCTTTGCAGAGCTGCAAAACAGCTTGTTCTGAAAAATGAGGTTTGTTCATGTCAGGGATGACTTTGCTGGTGTCTGGAAGGTTGCTCAAGGAGAAAAAATAGGTCTAGTCAAAATAGAGGAGAAAGGACCCAGAAAGGTTGTGAGTGATCAAACAGGCCATGTGAAAACACAAAGAATTTCTCAAAGGAACTCGGTGCATTCTCACATGAGCAACTCCTGGACCTTTATTTTACTCTTAGTTATAGATTCTCTTTCTAGAACAGATCAGAGAGTTAAGAAAAAAGCAAATAAAGTGACTCATAGAACCACCTTGATTTTCACAAGTATTTATTGAGCATTTTTTCTGCTTCAAACACAGGGTTAGATTATTGTGTGCCGGGCATAAACTGAGTAAAATAGATATGACCACTGCTCATTTTGAACACTTGGGATTGCTGTAAACTAAAACTGAGCAAAGAGAAACAAGTAGGACATTTATGGCCTAATACACCTTAACAGAGTCATACATAGTCAACTAATGCAAAGGCTCCTCAATGAGAGCAAATCTGTTAATAAAATTAACCATGGAAATAGGTCAAAGGAGAGAAGTCACTTTTTAAAAACACATGCCAAAGGTTCACTCAATAGACTTCAGTAGCCCACAAAAATTGTTAATAAAATAGTCCTATAAACATATAAGGATCAGACATATCCTGCTTATGAAAATAATAGGTATAAAATATCTGAAATAAGCTTAGCAAGTATGTACAAGATTTATAAAGAAAACTTTAATGTTCTGCTTTTAAAAAGAAAACTTGAATAAGTGAAACCAGCATGGGTAGAAATACTTAATATTGTAGAGATACTAATTCAGCCTGAATGGATTAAAAGTGATCTTAATTGCAATAAGATTCCTCCATTTTTTCAGAAATTGACAGGCTTACTAGGAGAAGTCCATATAAAAATTAAACTAAATAAAATAAAATGCAAATTAAATTGTAAAGGCTAAACTGAAAATTCTAAAAAATAAAAGTTCTGATGAGTATACCACCTCTCACAAAAATTAAAATTTAAAACTACAGCAATTAGACAGTTTTGTTCTGGCATAGACAAATAAAACAAGAAATAGCAGAGTCTAGAAACAAATTTAAATATCCAGCAGACACACATAGGATTTTAGTTTATTATTAAAAAGATCTTTTCGAACTAGAGGGAAAAACACTGATTATCCAAAGAAATGGTTTCTCAACAACTACCTTGGGAAAAATAAGATCTTATTACTTCCTTTAGATAGCTCAAAGATTAGTTCCTTCACTTAGCTCAAAGATTTAAATATATATTTAAAGAGTGAAACTAATGAAGTACTAGAAGAAAGCAAGAAAAAGAAAATCTAGAATGGTAAAATTCTTCCTAAGCAAGATATTGAACACAAAAGTCAGACAGGAAATGATACATGTAAATCCACAAAAATTAAATACTTTTGTGTGACCAAAATTAGTACAAAGTGGGAAAAAATTTCCAACATACATACCAAAGTGTAATTTCTATATTTTACTTCAATATTACAGCCCAAACAAGAAGAACCAAAATATTTATTAACAGACATATACATACAGCTTTAGATGTATTAACATAGATGTTCAAGATATATTGTTTAAAATGGAAAAATAAATGTTAATCAACTTGTTACAAACTAAGATGTCAGATACGTACCTGTATATGAACTCACTATTTCTGTAGTGACATTTATAAGACTTTTAACTATAGTTATCATTGAGAAACTGGGCTGAGGGTGTAGAAGGTTATGGAAGGGAAACATTTATCTTTCATACCTTTATGTAACTTTATATTTTTAGTGTTCATACTTATTATTTTCATGATAAAAAGAAGGCCATGGGGTACAGGGTTTCTCTTATATGAGAAACACAAAATATAAAAAGCAAAGTAATAGATAACAGGAATTAGGGAGATAGAGATTTCTCAAATGGGAAGATGAAGAGATGGAGGAAGAGAGGCAAGATAGGGGAAGGAAAGAGGAGGACAAAGGACTGAGATGTGTTAGCTACCTGTACCAACTCCACACAAGGCATGCAATTATTAGGCACTGTGAACATGTACTGAAAAATAAAAACTGAGAAAAAGAAGGGCTTTTCCTGTTTGCTGCAATATGCTTCTAAATAAAGATCACATATGTAGTATTACTGTTTTGGATAAAGGTTGATATGATAAAAATGTAGACTTTACCATCTAAAACCTCACTTCTCTGAACAAAACGACCTCCAGTCAGGGGTAACGTTGCAGCTCAGTGGTAGCACACTTGCCCACCTCACGTGACATGCATGCCTTGACTGCCAGCACTGCAACAAACACAGCAGAAACAGCCTCTACTCTTTGTGAAATACATGTAAGTGGGGAGCTGGTATTCAAGGATATTTCAAAAGGATTTAGTTCTTACACAGAATTGGATACATTTCCAAATACATTTTTTTTAAAAAAAGACAAGTGATTATCCAAGAAATAGCACTGACAACCTGTTATACGTGAATGTGTTATAATTTTCATAAAAAACAATGAAGATATAAAAGTAACAGTGTTGCAGTGGTTAGTTGAAACAGCTGATGAAATTTCCATTATGGTATATTACCTAAGATGTTGAGATGTTATAGGTGGCCGAAAAAGAAAGAAGCATGTGACAATGTACTGTAGATCGAATTTAACTTTTTAAAGAATAGTATATATTTTCATACATTATGACTACTTACATTATCATCCAAATATTACTACAGCCTAGTTAATATATAATTACTCTATAATCTTGATTTGAAAGTGGCTTAAAAATGTCTGCATTTAGAGTCCTAGTAAAGCAATTTAAAAATTCAAGTGCAAAATAGATGTATTACTAAAGCACAGTCACCATGTTGCTCAAAGTGTCCTGATTTAAGAGGGTTTTGAGCTTTTCCTGGGCATGGAAACCCTATGGAGCCATTATGCCTACAAAGCCTCCTAGTAATGATCAGATGTTTCATCTTGGATTTAATAAGTGAGGAGGGAAAATAGCCAGTCCTCTATTATGCTGTAAAGTCAAATGAGAATTGGTAATCAAAAATGACAATTAATGGACAAACCTCAAGTTTTATGTAAAGTATGTAAAAAAGCATGTTTGTGATGTTTAAAAAATAAAATTAGGAAACTAATCAAATACAAAGTCTGTAGTCTGTAGATGTCCCTCCAATGAGCTTTTATTTTTATTTTTTGGTACCAAGATCGAATTTGGGTCCTTACGCTTCCTTGCGCTTGTGAGGCAGGAGGCAGGACCACTGAGCTAAAGCTCTGGCTCCAATGAGCTTTTAATTCACTGAATTTTTCCTGCATTACACAAAGCAAAAATTTATTACTATTCCTAGGAATATTGGATATTGTATTATAATACAAATTAAAGTTAGAGATGGACAAAAGTCTGTGGCAATTGGTAGGTCACTCTCAAGGTCTTTAGTTAGAACAAGATTTTATCAGCAATCTGAGCCAAATGAGATTCTCTTTCAAAAAACGTTTAAACAAAACTGTTTTACTTCTATCTGTTTTATCAGTGATGGTCCAGAGAACATGCAAAGGATAGGTGAGAAAACCAACTACAGTGTAACACAGTGGAAATCGTTCTAGACCTCAAAAGAGGGGCTCTGAGTCCCAATTCTGGCTCTGCTAGGAGTTATCTGCTAGGAGTGATTTGGGGTACACTTGTCAATCTCTGTGTAACTCAGTCTCCTATTGGAGATGAAGAGACTGAGTTAGACTTTTAGTGAACTTTAGCTTTTAGTTCATAAGCAACGCTTGTGATTTCTGTCTAAAAATGTGCATTAATACAGTGGTAGAGAATTTGAAGGAATATGTAGTCACTCTATTCTCATTTATGACTGTTGCAGCTCACTGGGTGAGAAACTTTCCTTTTCAGTGACTTTGATAAATCATGTAGGATATTGATTCATGCATGCATGCACACATACATACATACTATAGTACTTCATTGTGTGTTGTCTAATACATTGGTGAATAAAAGACATAATCCTTACTCTTTTTTTTTTTTTGGTACCAGAGATCGAACTCGGGTCCTTGCGCCTGCCCAGCAGGCGGTGAAACCACTGAGCTAGATTCCCGGCCCTAATAATCCTTACTCTTTATAGAGCTTATGTCGTAGATTTACCAGGTGGGGGTAAAGAGCAGGGAGTGAGTTCCAAACATTTAGGGTAAATTAGATGGACCCTTACATGCTAACTTCAAATACATTGGTAAAATCTATAAAATAATACACCAAGTACCCAAACCATGAAACTGACATACTTCCCATTAATATGACATGGCAAATTAAGTTCAGTACACATGAATAACTTTTTAAATTAAATTAATCCATTTATGCTACTACTGTTGTTTCTCTAAAACTGGGGAAAAGAACATAATTTTCATATTTAGGAGTCTTATTGCCAGTAATAATATTGTGACCTTATTTGAAATTATTATTGGTACCTTGAAAAATGCAAAAAGTAAGTATATTAATGTTAAGGGCCTAAATTTTCAGAAAAAAAGAACTACAAGTATAAAATCAGAGAGTCAAAATCCCTTTTCAATATTATTTGGGAACATCAGTAGGAAATCATGATTTTTCTCCCCCTCTAAAACATGTTTTGTCCTGGTATTTTTTTATTAAAAAGGCTCAGAAGCAATGACTATCCAGAGGCAATGAGCAATTCTAGCACCCAAATTGTGTTTCTAAAGGCTATTTCTCTCCAAAAGGAATCAGAGTTCTTAGAAAAGTGGTTGATTTCAGGTCTGCAGCAGAGAATGAATGAAATAAGACTGAAAAATTTGGGGCAGGAAGGCAAAGAAGCCATAAAAACTAAGAGGGATCATATCAGAGGACAGAGCAGCCAACTATGTGGTGTTCCTACTGGTAAAATAGGACAATTTGAATGTCAAAAAGAATAATGATTATGAGAAATTAAGCCCCCAAAATACAGTAATTAAAAGGGAAAAGCCCCACTGTTTTTAGGGTACCAACTTATCACTCTGAAAACTGGTAGATAGAGGAATCAAGAATTTGTTTTGCCTTTCTTGTACAGACTATATGTCAGGATAACTGAATGGCTGATAAAGGAAATTTGGGAAGAATCCAGCTAGTAAGGAATTCTATAGTGAGATAATCACCATTTGCAACCTTAGTAAGATAATGGATATAGGCATGGGAAAATTATGTGAAAAATTAATGGCAGAAGTTAGCAAAAGAGGGATCAAGCTGAAAGTATGAGAATCCACTGATAAATTTCTGAAAATGATATCCTATGCCTTAGGATATGGCATACCAGAAAGTGTAAGATGCAACCAATGAAACAGTCTTACCGAAAAACCTAAACTAGAATCTAATTGAGTGTCTAGATCTAACCACCATTTATAACATATACAGACAGAGAGAGGAGTAAGTTAAATAATGTCACAATGAAGCAACTGACCAAATCCATGATGTGCAGCATTCATTTTGTCACATTTTGCATTTATATCACCAAGAATATTACAAAGAATACATATGAGCAGTTAGATGGGAGACATACACAAGTTCAGGTTAAGGGACTGCCATATCCTTTCCACCTTCACCATCTTCTAGGGACCTTCACACATGCAGGGACTTAGAAACCCTCTGAACCCCATTGTTCAGGGGATTGTATGGAGGTTTTGTACATAGGCATGTTCAAAAATTAAATTCCTGGCTTTCTGCACTGCCCAGAACACAGAAGGGGGTTAGAACTGAATGTTCTGAGCTTCTAATCATGGTTTGGGTTTTCTGGTCACCAGCCCCATCCAGGAATCCACCAACAATCCTGAATGTGCAACATTCTATAAGACAGATGCCTTTATTTTGCTGGCAAATCAAATGGTATAAAAAGGGTGAGGTGAACTTATAGAAGAGTCTTAGGAGATAAAGTTGTCAAATACATTTTGTGGACTATGTTTTAGTCCTGATTTAGACCAAACTTTATGAAAATATCTTTGAAACAACTGTAGAAGTTAAATATTAGATGGTATTAAGGAATTTCTTATTAATTTTGTTAGGAGTAAAAATAACATAGTAATTATGTAAAATATTCCTCCGTATTTAAAAGTGCATACTAAGATATTCATACCCCAGCTTCATTCCCTAAACACCCCCAAACCATATAAAGTTAAATAGAACAAGATTGGCAGAATGTTGATCAAGTTGAGAGAAAGACTTGCAATTCTAGCTATAGTAGCAGTTTCTTTTTCTTTTTCTCTTTTTTCTTTAGGAATGATCTCTGTTTTGCTACATTTCCATTATCTTGATTCACCAATTTTTAAAAAACTAACAAAGAGCTAATTCCATATATATCTTGTTGTCCTCACAGAAGTCTTAAGATGAAGTTCTGTAAATAACTATTTTCCCCTGATTTTATATAACATATCTGTGCTTATTTTCTCATAATTTCAGGTTGCCTGACTTAATTTAATTTTCTTCTTGAAAAGTATTTTCAGTTTGTGTTGGATTTGTGGTTGAATTTCCTGAAGTTCTGTCTGAAAAAGGACTTCAGAAATCCCTTTTAAAATTTAGTTCCAACCTTTATATTTATGATCCTAAACTGACAGATGATTAATATTTAACTCATTTTATCATAGCAGAAAGAGGGGAATGTGCTCTACATGGCAGAAAGCCGCTCTGGGTGTACAGAACTTTTTGTTTTTGTGGTGTGTCTTTTAGACATTGCTAATATGGTGAGATTAGTTTGGTATACAGAATTCTAAACAAATAATCTTATACCACACAATCTCTAAATTCACATTTGAAAGTAGGCCACCTGATGTTCACAGCTTAGATGGGTATCAGCTAGAACTGAGTGATGGATCCTACTTCTCTTTCTAGGTCTCTTGTGAAGGAAGCTATCTTGAAAGGGGAGTGTTAATCCCCATTTGCTGAATGCTCACTATCTGCTAGTTTCCATGCCACATGTTTCACATACATCATTTCAATAATGGTCATTAGTGGTAATAAATGCAGTTATAGTCATTACAAAGATCATTTATTGGGCATCTGCTATGTTCCACCTGGTGTATTTTCCACTTAACAGAAAGCCTGGAGGTTACTGCTGCTATATATAGGGGAGGTTAAGTAACTTGCTCAGCTTTACTCAGTCCTTAAATAGTGAACTCTGACTCCCAGACTTCTGTTTTTGTTTCCCCCATGAGTAATTTGCATATGACTTGCATGATTTTGGCTTCTTTGCACACTACTTGTATAATTTACATAATATTTTAAAAATTAATGTATTTTTCTTTAAATATATATACCTAAAAAGAAGCTATTACTGTCATAATTAGAAAACTAATATCTTTTGCCATAAATATAAGGTAACCATGTAAATAAATACAATGAAATTGTGGTCTCTGCAGCTTGTAACTGGCTCCACCCTGATGAAGCAGACTCATTTCCAAACAATTTCCTGCCTGGTCTCTGGAGACCCCAGTGGGTGATGTGGGTGCTTCAGACAGGATTTTATTTAATGTCATCCAATGTGGCTGTACCTAGGTCAAGCTAATATGGATCATAAGTCTTTGTTATTAAATGGAAGTAGAGTCAACCTCAATTATACTTTGGCAAATACATTAACTTTAGGCATGAAAATTAAAAAGAACAAAGCTCAGTTCAAATAAGTAGATCAGAAGGCAGACATATAAATAGGAATTTAATGAATTAATGGGCTATTCGTATATCTTGGGAGTAAATTTTGACCATATTCAGTTCTGCAGTAAGATATAGTTTATATATATATATATATAGTCTGCATGTGTACAAGTATATATACATACATCTATGTATATACTTGCATACATGTATACACACATTGTCACACATATACATATATCATTCTGTCTGTCTTGGGAGGGTTTATGCCATGCTTATGTCTCCTGAAGGTTTTACATGCCTAAACAAAAACAGTCCTATAAATTTTACTTGCATACAGACTATAGTTTTGATATATGCAGAAGAAGCCAATTCATAAGCAACATAAGTGAAATGTCAATCATAGTCATTATCTGGTTGAACAATATACATTTATTAAATAGCATAAAAATTCCTCCTGACAGTTTTGAGTTGGCATGTATGTGGATAGAGTGGTTAAGGATGTGTCAAATCTATTTAAAAAGCAAGGAAAACCATTCTTTAATTTAAAAAAAATTCAATAAGATAGCATTATAAGAACATTGGGATAAGATCGTGAAGCCTTAGGCTGGGTCCAAGATTTCTGGATATTAAAAAAGTTTGAAGCTGTTTTAGGAGAAAATTTTTCTTAGAAGAAAATATGGCTTGGTAGAAGTAAAAGTGACTTTGGAGTCTTTGAGACCTAAATGGAAGCCCTCACTTCCTAAAAATTGTGTATTCATTGCTCACTTATTTATTCATTAGCCAAACACTGAGTGCTAGGTACAGGAGACACAGCAGTAAATAGGGTCAGTATGGTCCTCCAGCAAATAAGCCAGATTAAAATGATTATGTGTCATAAAAACAATTGGAAAATAAATCAAATGAGATAGACAGTAAGTGGTGGGCAAGGTTGTTAGCAAAGGTTTCCTGGAGAAAGTGGTATTTAATCTGAGACCTGATAGTTGAACTGGATCAGCCATAGGCCCATCAGGAGGTGGCAGGAGGTGGGGGAGGGGGTAGTAGTAAGGAGATCTTTGTGGTAGTCTGGGTAGAAATAGTGATGAATTGGGGCAGGCTAGTAGCAGTGCTTATGCTGAATCTTATAGCAAATATTGTAAGTCTTCCTCCTAAAATATCCTCAGAAAGAAAATTCTATCACGAAAATGAAGAAAGCAAAAATGCTTCTTTCTATAAAACACAGGATCTTAAAATCTTAAAGCCTCTTGGCCCTCCTTCTTCATGAATTACTTTCTTCCAGACCAGCCTCTGGGATCAGATATGCTTCTATGACAAATGGATCTGTTTTGAATTTGATTATTATTTTCATTTAACGTTGCTTGTCTAGATTCTTATTAAGAAAACATTTCAGAGATACAGCAACATTTTTTTAAAAAAGAATGAATGTTCTCTTCTTTATGGAGTAGTCACTCAACTGTCTCACAGGAAAGTTTAATCAAAGAAATTAATCATTGTATTGTATTTTGTAGTCTGTCTACCAGGAGTAAAGACTTCTAGGGGGAGCCACAAAAACTGTAAGTAAATGAAATGAGACAAGGACATGTTTCACAAACAAAAGCAATTTAGCTCAGGCCCTTTCCTCTAGGTTCTTTCTACTGCAGGCCTAGTTGGAGAAAGAGCAATGAAGAGCCAAACCCTCATTTTGTTTCTGAGACAGCTGAGTTATGAAAGTGTCTCCTCTATGTAGCTGAGTGTACAGATAACCTAAACTGTCAGTCACCAGCTTATTTTCACTCTTCTACTTTTGGGGCTTCAGCCTGTGGACTACCTTCTTTTCTAGTTGCCTCTCTTGCCTTGGAGCACTGATTTCCAAAACCCTGCTAGATTCTCCTTGTCTTAGACTGTTATTTAATCCATAGGAACCAGTTTTTGGTGATGAGAGCAAAGTCTTTACAGTTGTGGGTGTGATAAGGTGAATATTTCTTGCTTTTTAATAATCCTGATAGCTTTGGAATAGATTCAGAAGCAACCCTACAGAGTAACCATGACAGGGCCTGATATAGTCTACCCAGTTCTCCCAACCTGCTCCCCTCCTTGGGCATCCTTAAGTGCTTGTATGTAGAAGGATGTTTGTTGATACCTCAGCATTAAATTGTTCCATTCTGCAGATAATTGGAGGACCTGCAATGCACAGAAGAGAGAGTACAGAAGAAATATCCCTGGCTGAAAGCATAAGCCTTCCATGCTGATCGACCAGTGACTCTAGGAGGACATCTCGCCATCTGTACAATGACCCTGGACCGTATTCAATACACTGGGATGTGTCTTTTCTTTCATTGTGAGGGCAGAGAACGTGCCCCTGTCCTTGTGTATACTCAGTGCTCTGCAAAGTGCTTGGTACACTGTTGCCCATACTATGTGTTTGTTGATTAAAAGACTAGGACAAATGCAAATTATTTTCCCTAGTCTCCTGAGTCTTAGAAGCCAAAAAAGATTAAAAAATCAGAATTGTTTCATGGAACTAAAAAAATAGTTCACATATTTTAAAGATGCTTAATATCTAATCAGCAAATTCTAGTTTTCCTTTATTAAACTTATTTTATTCTTTTCTTTCTTTCTTGTTTTTTTTTGGTACCAGGGATCAAACTCAGGGCCTTGTGCTTACAAGGCAGGCATGGTGCCACTGAGCTACTTTCCCGGCACATTTTAAAATGATGGTTTTTGGATCCCAAGGTAGCTAGGTTTAAAAATAATTTCAAATAATCTTCACCGTTACAAAATTTCTTCCCAGGAAGGCTGTATTCTCTGTCAATGGAAGCTTCTGTAGGGAATTGTGGGATGAGCTTTCCCGAGGTCCTCAGAGTTTGTCCCACAGAGGCGATGAAGCCTGGGTGGGGGTAGAAACGTGATAACTGCGAACAAATGTAAAGTCTCCTCGGGAGTCTTTATAATTTCATCCCGAATCAAACAGTGGCCTCATTAGATAATCAAACAAGTGATAAAAACAGTTAAATCACAACAAGAATCCTTTCTCTTTACCTTTTATGTGATTTAGCTTTCTGTGCAGCGTGAACCTTTAGTCAATTTCTTAGAAAGGTTGTTTTTCCCCTCTTTGCTCTGTTTTTCTTTGGTTGCTTCCTTACAAGTCTCATCAAGTGAACTACAATTCATTCTCAAAAACCCAGGTCAAATATTTCCTCTTCAATAAACCCATTTTTAATCTTTCTTCTCTCACTGCCAGGCAGAATAAATCCCTTGCTTCTCTGTTGAACAAACACATTGTATTGCAACAGCTTGTACAATTTCCACTTTCCCTTCTAGAACAGGGGTCAGTAAACTATGGTCCTTGGGCCAAATCTGGTCTGTTGCCTGTTTTTGTATGATCTGTGAATTAGGAAGATTTTTACATTTTTAAGTGGTTGGGATAAATAAAAAGGAGATGAAGATTTCATATATGTTAAAATGATAGGAGATTCAATCACATATCATTTGTGGTTCCTTTCCCACTACAGTGTCAGAGTTGAGTTGAGACAGAGACTGTGTATAGCTCGAAAAGCATGAGCTATTTACTATCTCACTCTCCATAGAATTGCTAACATATGCTCTGTGGGAAGGGATCATCATGTCATGATCATAAACTGATATTTACTGTTACCATATGCAGAGCATTATGTTAAAAAAACTCATATGCATTGTCTTATAATTCTCAATAACTCTATGAGGTGGCCATTCCTATTCTATTATCAGATGAGGAAACGGAGGCACAGAGATGTTGACAGCTTCTAAACTTGCATAAGTAGTACTTTGTAGATTACGCTTCAAATCTAGGTGCACCTGCCCCCTAGCTAGGGCTCACAGCCAGCACAGTCCTACAGCCCTGTCAGCTGATCATTACGGTTACCCCAGCATTGAGGGCAGTGCCTGGCAATTTCTGTGGGATAGTTAGCTACTTTTCCTTCTCCATTGCCCACAGTTGCATTCTTTTGAGGAAGAAATTTGATCTCTCTTCCAACTTAGACAAGACTTGCATTAGTTTTGCTAGGCAGAGTGGGGGCCATAGCTTGTAGATGGATCAATTAACCTACTAATAATACCTGATGGATATATCCTATGAGCCAGGCTCTGCACTAGGGCTGAAATAGGAACTTGAAGGAACTTAGTATCTAGAGATGAGTCCTTGAGTATTTGAATAAAGAGGGAGAAAGCTCTTTCTGGACCCAAAGAGTCAGAATTCTGTGGAAAGCAGTGTTAACAGCTGATGGCTTCACGTCCAGTGATCCTTATTGTTCTTATATGGAAACCCTTATTTATTTATGACTTTAAACTTTATTTCATTTTAACAAATTTATTAAAGAATAATCGTTTTATTAAAAGTGGCAAATATTTAAGCCAGGGGTGGTGATGCAGGCCGGTAACCCTAGCCCTATGGGAGGGTGAGATAGGAGGATCATAAATTTGAGAAAACAAAAGATAACTGGGATGTAGGGTTCGGTGCAAGGGCCCTGGGTTCAATCCTCAGTACTAAAAATGAAAATTCCCCAGCACCAAAAAACTGCATGTATTCAATATATAGAATTTGATATGCTTTAGCATATGCATACACCCATGAAACCACCACCACTAGCAAGTTGGTAAACATACTCATTATCCCCAAATGTTTCTTCCTGTTGTAAGCACATTGGAGATTTACCCTCTCCCGGAGTTTTCAGGACACAGCACAGCATTGTTAACTATGGGCATCATGCCTCATGGCAAATCTCTGGAGTTCATTCATTGGGCATATTCACCTGAAACTTTGTAGTCATCATTCAGTGGGCATTGCTTTATGTTTTCAGTTTTTCCCCCAGTAGAGAAGATCTGGTGATGAGCTCAGATGGCACAGTGGCTGCTGCCCAAGCAGTGAGGGTTTCCTATATTCTCTACCACTTCATTTTGTCACATTCAAGGAGAGGGCTGACGGACCCTTCCCACTTCCCCATGGCTTCTTCAGCATTCACTGCAATACTCTAAGTATGCAGATCCTTTTAATGACAAAATGTAGCATGAGGTCCATGAGGCCATGAGGTGGTAGGGGCAAGGGGAGTGGTAAGGACATCCACTACTTAGTTGTGGAAACTTAAGACATTTACTGTAGTTTAGTTTATTTCTAAAATGGGGATAATAATAAAAAATAACTTGCAAGGTTGTTGTGAATATTAAAAGACAAATCTTTAATAAATCTTCTTTTTATAAGTTCTAAAATATTAACCGCAGTGGCTATATCTAGGCCGGTACTCCTACTGCTGTTCCAGTGCCATCATTACCATCAGATTCCAGGGATCTAACCACGGAAAGACCAGCAGTCAGGAGTGTGGGAGGAAAATGGACTCAGCAGCAATGAAATCACTGACATTTTGCAGTATGCTATTTATTGAAGTATTTTTCTAGGTAAAACATTATCCAGAGATCCCTGCCTGAAACCCCTTTGGTCTCTATTTTAGGGGAATCTGGTTAGAAATCAGGTCTTTGTTCTTAAGGACCATGAACCCACACTAGCACGTCTAATATGTGTCAGCTATTCTCCTATCAGTGCTCTCATTCTGGTGGGTCACAAGTCCATCTATTCACTCCACCCCCAAGTTTTGTTTTATTTACTTAATTACTTACTTGCTATGGCTTGAATCCAAGACATTGTGCATGCAAGGCAAATACTCTACTACTGAGCCAAGTCCCTAGGACTTTTAGTTCTTTGTTAAAAAAAATTTTATTTAGAGACAGGGTCACACTAAGTTGCCCAGGCTGGCTTTGATATTGTGATCCAGTCTCAGCCTCCAGAGGAGCTAGGGTAACAGGTGTAGCTCCCAGTTTTCATCTTTCTCAGCAGAAATGCAATGCCCTCACCATGGGCCCTGCAAACTCTCAGTATGGCCTAAAGTGTGGACCCTTACTGCTTAAAGTGTGTGTGGTCTGTGACTTGGCAGCACCAGCATCCTCTGGGAGCTTGTTAGAAATATGGGGTCTCTAGTCTCAAGCAGACTCACTGAATCAGAATCTATTTTAAGATTTTGAGGTGATTTATATGCACATTAAAGTTTGCAAAGGGCTGTTGCAAGGCATAACTCACTTAAGAAAGCAAGACTTATCCTTAAGGAATGTGGGGCCCATGATATAATCGAGGCAGAAGGGGGGTGATTCCTCCCAGCAGACTATTTGAGAACTAGGCTCATGACAGATGTGCTACACTGGCCACCGAGGAAACCCCAGGCAGTCCTAGGTTTGGATCTGAGATCTCACAATGCTCACTGTATGGCTGCTCTGAGTGCTTCCTCCTTCTAAAGATCTCAGCGGTATCAGAACATTTAGCTCTCAGTGCTGGCCTTTTTATAGATCACTTTTTAGGTTAGTGCTAACACACATTTTCTCCTGCTGCAATAAACACAGAAGTAAATAGGATTTGGTTCTTACAGTGTCTCTGAATTCACACCAAGTACAGAGGGATACATTAACAACAACATATTCATTCTGAAGGCAACAGTAATAAACTTCCTCATGTTCTTTGAGGCTCCAGTAGTTTACAAAATGCTTTTGTGTGGTTCTGTGGGCTCATGTTTAGGATAGTCAGGAGAGACTACAACTACTACAACATTTGTACACTGAGGAAAGGGAGTACGGTAAGTTATTTGCCAAAGTATATAATGGTAATAAGATGGTGAGTCAGGCCTGGTCTGAACTTTGGTTCATAACAATCTCAGTAACCATCACCACCCACAAGTATCAAGCACCTGGTCCTGGACACGAATGCTTTTACTGACTCCTCCCTCAATCTTGTGAAACAGGTGCTTTGCATGTGAGCTGCTCTGTCACAACCCAGGATCACTCAGCCAGGTAGTAGCACAGGCAGAACCTCGATGGTCCAGCTCAAAGACTCAGGCTCTTAGCTGTTATGAAATCTCTTCCTATTACATAATATCAGTCCAAGGAGGGTGGGTTCATTCCTGTGTGCTTTAGAATCGTAAGGCAAAATTGTCTAAGAAGGCAGAACATACACTTTTAGACAAGAAAATGCCTTACAAAGAATAGAAACTGCCTGTTCAGCTTCTCATTCTGTCCCCTCCACTAGCAATAAGAAAAGATCTACACTTGTGTTTTCCTGTTGTTTTACATCTCAATCTGAGGAAGAGGGAGCAATACAGAGAGAGCCAAGCAAAGGCAGAGATTTGTCTAGGATGAAGCCAACACACATCGGCTATGAGGATAAGAGATAAACTGATTAATAATTTAAATGTAATACACTTTTCCTTGAGTGTTTACCATGTGTCAGACACCATGATAAACCTTTTATATATAGCAGTGCTAAAAGCACACTATGAGGCAGAAATTAATACTCCTGTTTGATGGTTGAGAAAAATAAGTATCAGGAAGGCTGAGAATCCAGCTCAAAGCTGCACTACAGCACAGGCTTCCAAGAACTCTGTGATGGATGTATGGAGGCCAGGTCTACATGCTGTGCTGCGTCTCCACCACCTCCTAGGAGAGCAGTTTTCACAGAGTAGATGAAGGAGAGAAGGCACTCAGAACTGAAAATAAACACAGCCATGGGGCTCACCAGCTGAAATGATTCAGACCTGTGCATCTCAAATGTAAGAATTTACATCTTCAACAAGTTCCCAGGCAGCCCTACCTATCAGTGGGACTAGAGAAAAAGAGGCTACAGGGCCTCTTATTTAAGAAGCAGGAAAAAAGTACCATTAAATAAGACATGAAAAGATCTTTAAAAAATTGTTTCCTTTTTGCATAGTCTCTCTCAGCTAGTCGTATTGTCTTTCATTTGCTACTTAATGTTCTAAGTACAGAAAAAATAAACTAGGAAATTATTAACAAGAATTTAACTATTCATCTGTAGATAATGCACTAACAATTTCAAAGAGCATTTAACTTGTCTCAGAAATGACACAACTTGATTCTTTGTAAATTGTACATATAGTCCTGAACAGCATAATGATTCCCAGTCAAAATAGGCTTCACATTAGTCCCATAAGACTACAATAAGATGAAAAATGCCTATGATGTAGTATCATCTGTGTCAACTCACAACACATTACTCACATATTTGTGGTGTTGCTGGTGTAAACAAACCTACCTAAGGTACTCTATTTACTAGCTCTATAAAAGTACAGTACTACTAGTACTTGATAATTAATGACTTACTGTTTTATACTATGCTTTTATCATTATTTTAGCATATACTTCTATGTATTAAAAAGAAACACAGCTCACTGTAAAATAATATGCCATGTTACGCTGGCTGCAGCCATGTACATCTCTTGTTTACCTTGTTTCTCACTTGCGTCAAGAGGCCTCATCTAGTGACTGAAGAGTCCCATGGAGGTTTGTGTAAGAATATTCTATGATGTTTGCACAAAGACAAAGTCACCTGACAACTCCTTCCTCAGAACTTATCCCTGGCTTTAAGAAATGCATGACTATGAATGTACTCCTTTCTTGTGAGAAGACTGGAATTGCTGAACAAAACTGACTCAATTTTAATTTCATTTCTTGATCTACAAACATTTTACCAAATTTCTCAACCTCTGACTTACTGAGGAGTAAAGAGCTACTGAAAAGAAAACCACAGCTTGCCCTGTATTTCCCTGTCATCCTCTGAGTAGGGTAGTTGGCTAATGCACAAGTGAGAAAGGCTGTGATGATCTCCCTTGGTGGTTCATGTTTCTTAGGATGCCACTGCCATCTTTCTGCACTGAAAGAAAGTCCTGGTTCAAATGTAAGTGTGACCTCTGGCTGTCAGCACCCTCTCCAGTTCCTTCTCTATCCTGAGTCTGTTCATTTGTAGAAGTAACATGCTTACCTTACACCTGCTTTGAAGCTCACTGAACTTTCTGCATGTGAGGCCCCTGACACTCTGTGCTTATGTCACATCAGGAATGGTCTCTTTGAATGGGCAGCAAGAATGACGGGTGTGCTTGGTGCATGTACCTCTGCTCACACTCATGAGGCCCATCAATGTCCCAGTATCCCACTGAATATTACTTACAAAGACAAAATTATTAAGAATTTTAAGATGGCAACAGTATTAAACCAAGTCTGAGGACCTTCTGAGTGTGAAGGCCTGTGTCCAGGTGGCGATGATGATGTTAGCCAGATTACCATACTTTCAGAACTTCTAATTCAGATAGTTGCCATAATGTTCCAGTTCACTTTGGATGTATAGACTCAAGAATAAGCAACTTTTTGCTTCTTAATCCAACAACAAAGGCTTTCAAAGATTTTCCAAAAGAATCAGATTGCTTCCCAAACAAATGACTCCTACAAAATAACATTTTAATGAGTTAAAGGGCAAGAAAATAAGAAACATCCAAATTGAATTTGTTCAAAAATACATATGGTTTTCCAAAAGTAATGGCTTGAGGCAAAATTTGAATCACATTTTGCTGAACCCAAAAGTTTGGGAAAATGCTACAAGATATGTAGTTGGACTCAAGATGCCTGAACCATTCGCTACTTCTAGAATTTCACTTTGGCAAGTTAGCTCCTGACCTGAACCTATTCCACTAAAGAGTATAGGATTTCAACAGCACAGATGAGAGGCTATTTCAAGAGTTAAGGTGCTTATTTCTCATTAATTTTCACTTACTTTTTTAGGTTAATATAATTAGTTCAAGCTATTTCTGTCTTCTTAGCAAGGAAGAATATCCCTCTTCATCACTCCACATTTACTTTTTTCTTCTTTGACATGATCCAAGGATGAAATTTGCAAATTCCAAGGCAAATTCCCTGTTCTGAGTCTTATCCCTTCACCTCGACAAAAAACTTTTTTCTCCTAGGACACATGAACATTTGTTTTAGATATAAAGAGAAGGTTTTGCTTGAGAATGGAGTTAGCAGGTGAAGCTGGCTCTCTAGAAGAACCAAACACTGGCCCATGCCCTCCTACAACAATGTGGATATCTAGGTCTGTCACACAGCTTTTAAACCCTGTCATGTGGTCCAGCTGTAGAGTGATGAGATTAAATTTGGGTTTTGACTTATTTTAAATTTATGGGTGTGAAGCATTAGCAAATTTATGCTTGATCAAGTTTGTTTCTTCTTTTCTAGGAGTATGTATTTTTTCCTCCTCTGCTTCTATCATTCCGGTTTTTCTTTGATTTTGCTAATGCACTGCTTTAATCTGTTTTCCTACACAAATTCTTTCAGCTCTTAGGGCCCCAAGGAAAGCAAAGTGTAGTTTTCTATTTTATGATCTTAAGACATGGTATACAGTATGATAGAGCTTTTATACTTTAGCATTTGGAATTGACCACAACTAAGAGGCACCAGCAGCTTTCCCATTAAACCTGTGTGACTGTGGGTAACTTGTGACATCTCTAAGCTTCACTTTTATTATGAACAGCATAGGACTGCCACCACCGATCTTAGCACAAAAGTTCTCACCCACTGCCATAAGTGTTAAAATGAAGATTCCAAACCCTAACCTCAGAGGTGGATTTCATACAAGTGCCAGAGATTTTTACTGTTCACTGAATAGTCCAGGTCTGCTTGGCAAAGCTGAGGGCTGTAAGCAGAAAGGATATGTGTCACTACTTTGCATTTCAGAGCTGGTACATGACCATATACATTCTCCTTCTTCTTTGCCAGGTGATCATGTGTTCCTGCTGTGTACCTAAAAGGTGGAAACAGCCTAGATCCCGACTCCTTGCTTGGGAAGGAGATATCATAGAGATTCATAACACCCGTGGTGGACTTTGAGAAAATAATAGGCTTTTCAAAGCTAAGTAATCAGTTTGGAAGGAAGGAGTCTTTATACAGCATAAAGTAGTTTATGACAAAAACAGAATATGATCCCAGAAGTGAGGTGCTGCTATGATAAAACCCTAAAATGTAGGGCTTAGCAGCTGTGTGATAGCCAGCAAGGAAATTAATCATGAGGATTGAAAGTGTCAAGATTATGCTATTCAGTAGGAAAATGAAATTTGTTAGAGGTTACACCGCTGATAACTCGGGTGGGAGACCACATGAGTATGAAGTGGCAGGTGTAGGAAGCATAACAATTTTAGTGTGTTTTTAACCACTGTTGGCTGCAGTCAACCAAGTACAAGAGTAAGAGAGAAAAAGAGTAAGATGAGAGGCATGCGGAACGCGCTGAACCAGCCCACTGCAGACAGGGAGGTCTGCGGACGCTGTAGCAATGTCGCCAGTGGCGCGCGGAACGCGCCACATCAGCCCGCGCCCCGGCAGCAATCCATTAGACTCCCCCCCGCCCCACCCCGCCCCGCCCCTTTGTACAGCCACCTGGTTCCACACTACAAAGACGCAGAGGACACCGGACCACCAGACCACTGTACTGGGTAAGTTGGAGTCATCTTCACCTCCCATCAGGACTGGGACTATCTTCACGGGAAGGGCAGCCAGTAGGCTGCAATGCAGCTCTGCAGAGTTCAACCCTACGGGAGGACAGGGAGCTCAGCTTGGGACTTGCAGCCAGAAATCTGCCTGAATCTCATGGGTCTGCGACTAGCTTGCTGAGACTCATTAACTTATATCTGCACACTGCTACCCACGCTGTCTATTGTGACAGCAGAGACACACCCTGAAAGAGGCCCTACATCTTCATGGTTATTTTTTATTCCCAAAATTAGTTTTA
Source organism: Heterocephalus glaber (assembly GCF_000247695.1). Next base: position 2,864,271 of record NW_004624774.1, read on the forward strand.
TTATTTTGATTTTTTTCTCTTTTCTTTTCTTTTGCTCCTCTTATCTTTAATTTTTTCCCTACTCTTTGCAAATATTTGATTTTCTCTTTTTCTTTTCTTTTCTTCTTCCTTTTCTCTTTCCTTTCTCTCTCTCTTACACTCACTCTCTTGCTCTTCTACATTGTTTATCTTCCCTTTTTGTCCCTGTTTTGGTCCTCAGTTGGAGTTCTTCTTTATTTTCCTGTTATTCTCTTTTTCCTTCTCACTTGTGTCCTCTGACCACACTGCTAATATTCCCCTATCCTTCTTCCCATCTGTCCCTCCCTTCCCAACCCCTTCTAACTCCCCATCCCAAAGGGTAAAGTTGTTATATTGAAGAGTTTATTCACTATATGTTGGGTTGGTCCTCGATCTTGACTTAAGTCACACAGCTAAAGGTGATAGATTAATAACTACCACAAAATGTCATTTTCAAAGATGTACTTGATACAATGGTGTTGCTGATTGTATCACTTGGGCTAAGGTGTGGGTATTGATCTAGTCAATGAACCCTCCAAGTATAAGGAAAATGAGATAGCCTTGGAGTCATTAGAGACTCAAAACTTAAAGACCAGATATACCTGGAAGACACCTCTGAGAAGCAATTGTTTCATAAGGGTTATAATTACAAGAAACAAAGATATCTACAATAAGCAATTTCAAACTATCAACCCAGGAGATAAACCAAGGACAGTACCAAAAACAAAAATGAGAAGACACTTAAGCAAGGCACAAACTCAGACTTCCACCTCACCAAGGGTAAATCCTGGGAGAAATGAGATGGAAAAGTCCCATAACCAACCACCTGGATACCCTGAACTGATAGCACAGGAAGTAACAAAACAGATGAGTGAGGCTCTAGAAAAATTCAAAACACAAATAATCTCCCAGATATCTGCAGAGATGGTGAGCAGAGTGAAAGACATGATTAGAGGATCTAGAACAGAAACAGATAAAAAAATAGATGAGCTCAGAAACATGCTGGAAGCCATGAATACCTAGCATAAGAAAGAAATGGAAAC
>NW_004624774.1:2881506-2908926 GCF_000247695.1 Heterocephalus glaber
TGAGTATCAGAGTGTTCCATCTCATTTCCCTTTGGGGTTGCTGTAGGTGATCTGGAAGTCTGGTTTTGAGACTTGTTTACATGTCTTCTCATTTTGGTAGGCATGGGCGTGTGTGTGTGTGTGCTGTTGGTGCCCATGTTGCTCACCTCCTCTGCTCTGTGAGCAGTGGAACTGCAGCCCGGAAGCCCCTTCCTCTGTCCTGGGAGCAGTGGTATGGCAGCTCAGAAGCCCCTTCCTCTGTGCTCAGTCACATTTAGACCTGATACTTTTTTTTCTTTCTTTCATTGAAATAGAACCATGGACACCCAATGGCCTGATTATGTTTAACAAAACCCTTGAACATATGAAAGGCATTAAAGAGAGATCAGCAATGGATAATGCTAGATTGCATTTATGTAACAGTATAGTTTAGAGACTTTTCATGACCAAGAGAAAAATGAATCTCACATTATTTGTGAAGAGAAAACAGGGAAGTTGTTTTTATTTCAATTTAAGGATAAGGAAACAGTTTCAGAGTCCAAGGTCATATGACAAATTAAATAAAATTTTCTCTGCAGTAATTAGGCTTATTTTTTTAAAAAAAGGTCAATAGTTTCTAGAGAGTTGTTTTTTAAAATTGGTCTACTATCTTACATTCAATCCAGAAAAACAAATGAAGGAGACATAAGTCCATGAAAGAAGAGACTAAGAGTATTTGTTTCCCTTGAAATAAATTAATTGTAACTGTGTTATCCTGTATCTGAAGATAAAAAATATGTAATTAGCCAATAGTAGAAACTCATGGTACAATTCTGACCATATAAGATTTAAACTGGAAAACACATTTTTCTACTGTTAGGTTAATATACTAATTTTGATCTGCAGAAGACAATTGGCATTTCTTTACACATATTTTTGCAAATACTGTTTGGTTTAATCTCCTTTGTCTTTTGGCTGATAAAACTGTTGTCATGAAAAGAGATTGCTGGACAGTTTAAAAAAGAGAAAAAAGTGTAGGCTCAGGAGAGGCCCAGATTATAAGTGAGCCCTTGTGCCTGATTAAGGGCATGGGGAGGTATCAGAGACAAACTTAGCAATGAAGACAAAGCTTTCAAATCAAAGTATCATCGTCATGCATGATTAGCTGGTAAAAATTAGGCTTGCTTTATTATAGATAGATAAGCAATATGTACATTTTACCATTCTACAAATGATTTAGAGATCTATGAGATACTATTTTTTCAAGCTTCTAGGATTAATGAACAATAACATGTCTGTGTTACTCACTCATGCCATTTTTAAAACCACTTCCAACAAAAAAGAAATGTCTTCACTTTTCTCAACTTGAATTCTTAAATTCCAACCTGTTAGAGTGTCAGGTACCAAGTCACTGTCCTAGCTAAAATTAAGCTCTCTCTGAATACACAAACAGTGACAGCTGAAATGCACTGTGGGTCTCTGCTAATGGATCCCCAATTTAGACCATAGGCAACTGGAGGCAAGGCATGTCTAACAGGGCCTCTGGAATCCCTGTCTGTCTTGGTCTATCAAAGCTCCACTTGCTAATCTTCTGGGCTTGGTGCCAACCTTGTATTTTTAGACTAATAGTGTGGTATTCTGGAGCTGGAGTTTTCAAAGGGTGACTTTCTCTTAAAGTATTATTTTACACAGAGCTGGTAGAGTACTAAATATTTTCAATAATTTAAAGTAATGTATTTTATCCCCTTAAACTAATTGTTTATGTAATGGATTTCTTCAATTTTTAAGATTATGCTTACTGCAATATGTTCCTAGGCATGAGAACAGAAAATGAACACATTCATTATAATAAAAAATTCAAGGACTGAAACACATGAAGAGAGAGTAACACATCCTACTCATGCATACCTACATCTGTGCCCTCTAAGACCTACCTGTTGGAAGGCACTCTGCTCTCCACAGTCTGATAAGGGTGGGGAAGAGAATGAGGGTGTCATGGTGGACTACTCCCCTTCTCCTGTGGGCACTCTGAAATGCCTGCACTCACTTTTCAGAACATTTTCAATTTTGTGCCATCAATGAAGCACACATTCATTAATCATAGGTTGGAAAAGTGACTGGAATGCTGTGGTGGCCCATTCCAGTTCTGTAGGAAGGGTCTGACTGCATGTACTCTGGGTGTTCATCATCATGCATGCCCTCACTGCTGAGTACTCTTTTTCTCCGTGTTGTGCTTTGCTTTTATTACTTTTCCTATTCCATTTTATTTACAGCACTCTAGACTCTTAAAATCACAATGAGTGAACATGACAGAAACGCATGAAAAGGAAGATATTTTTTTAAAAAGAATTTTACATGTGAGAGCCTTAATTGTAATCCAGTTTGATAAAGCTAGGAGTAAACTTCTTGGCTTACAATGCGATCAGTTATGTGGTTTATCTGGGAAGTCTTGCTTTGAATATAAAAATAACTATTTCTCTCTTTAACTTCTGTCCTTCATTTTCCAATTTGATATCTACTTTTTTATATAGTTATCTGTGATTTCATATTTGTTGTCAAAATCTTCAAAACTAGATAGGTTCACTTTCAGATAGAATTATAAATTCATCTTTTTTTATTTTTTAGGGGTACTGGGGATTGAACCCAGGGCCATTGTACCAAGCTACCTTCCCCAGCTCCCCTTTTTAAATCAATCAGTCAATCAATCCATCCATCCATCCATCCATCCACCCATCCACCCACCTACCTACCTATCCAAGACAGGATCTTCTCAAGTTGCTAAATTGCCAAGGCTGGGCTCAAATCTGCAAACCTTTTTCCTCAGTCTTCTAGAGTGCTGGGTTACAGAAAGGCACCACCATAAGCTCAAATTCCATATCTTAACCCAATCTTATCACATTAACAGTACCAAAACATTTTATGTTATTTAACATATCCTTAACATTCGTGTTGTGCTAATGAGTCCTCACAGGCTCTAATCCATTATGGAGAGCATAATAAAAGATAGTAAGAGCAAAATTTCTTTGCAACCAGGCATCAGATATTTTTCTAAAATAAGAAGTCTGGTCAATTTTCACTCCAATGACATTTGCCATTACAATAATGAAGTGGGTTACATTTTCTTGTAATAAGATAATTAATTGGTTATTGACTTTCTGTTTCAACTTCATCTTTTATTTAAGTGTTTTGAATATACAGGTTATGCATTTTCCCCTATACGCTCAGGGCGAGATATAAAAATTATTTATTCTATTTGGCTCCCTACATTAATATCAGAGAAAGATTTTTATTTTGTCATGTTTTTCCTATTCAGAGGCTATTATTTACATAACATAATCAAGTGGGATGAGAAACAGCTAATGCTGTTCAAACCAAAGAGACATGGTAGCTACATCTCAGTCTGAATTTGGGCTCATATAGATGCAAAAGAGCGGAGAGTGTGAAAAATTATCTTTTGCTTTTTCTTGAGACCAGACTCTATAGTTGGGAGGCCTTTATTCCTATATCTGTCACTCTCTTCTTATCCACCCATCTATTCGTCTATTTGTCTCTATTTAGCTACCTGGTTAGTTGCTTATGTCAATCCTACTGGAATAGTTGCTGTCTTTGGGGGACAGGGACAATGTTTTCCACTTTTCTCACTTCTAGATTCTCAGTGTGGATGAGCTTTATCCAGAGAATGTGCTCCATAAGTGATGAAGGATACTGAGCCACAGGTTCATTGATGGAAGGCCACCCAATAGATCCCTGCAGGGAGAATGGGCCTGCTTCACAACTATGGGTACAAGCATGTGGGATTCTAGAGACTACAAATATCCATACTACAAGCTCACTCTTTATTTTTCAGTTCCAGAGGTGATTAATAGCCACCTGAGTCATTCAGTACTCCAAATGTCACTCTACCTTGTTGTTCTCTGTCATCATGGAGGGGATTGTCAGTTCCTCTCAACCATCCATGAGGAAACAAAACATGAAAAGTGGACATTTAAAAAGGGCAACGCTCTACAATTCACAGCTGTGTGACCTTGGCCAAGTTAACTACTACAAGTCTTCATTGTAAAATGAAGATAATGGCATCTACTTACAGGCTAGAATTGTTATATTGAAGTACTCAGCACGATATTCTCAAAATATGTCCACATGGTTATGGAGATGATTATATGCAATATTTCCATTTTTGTGATTTTTATTTAAACTGCTTCCCTGAATATGGGTGAAAGGACTGCTTACTAGTTGAACAAAATGACCTTTTTGTTTTTAATTATCTAAGCAAAAAAAAAAAAAAAAAAGCCAGGGAGCATCACTGGAATGAAAACTGAGGCCATGTGACTTCTGAGCTTTCCAAAGAGGTTATGTTTACTGATCTATACACAGCTAGAACACCAAGCACGATGATTATGAATCATGAATCTTTCAGTTCACTGATGCATATTAAGTCAGTAGAGTTAGAATAAACACAATGCCCCCAGACTTGTATATCCCTTCCTAATCTTAAAACTAATCCTAAAATATTAGCTGTCTAGATAATAGCATAAACCAAAAACTCATTCTGACTCTAAGACCCTTTCCAATCATTTTCACATGTGATTATTTTTTTAGTAGAGCTGGATCAGCCATCCCTGTTCACAATGAAGAAGCTGAAGCCCAAAAGGTTGGGTAATGTAACCATGGCAACCAGGCTAATCAATGGTCAAATCTGTACTAAGAATAATTCTAGAGATTTGAGGTGCTTCAGAGATGGAAGAGGTAGCAATTTTCCTCAGAGAAGTACAGGCCCGACTGTGGTCACATGGCCAGGTTGCCTCACACGGCATGCTAATAAGCATATGGAGAAATTACATAAGCAATTATTATGTACTGTATTAAATATTAAAATCTCAACCAGTGTATCAAGCCCTTTGGGTATTATCTATGTTTTTTAATAAACCTATGAGGTAGGCAATATTTTTACCCCACTTAAGGCTTACAGATAGTAACCAATTTGTCCAAGGTCACCTATTTAACAAGTGGCAAAATTCAGGTGTTCCTGCTTCCAGGTTTACATTCTTTAGGAGTGTAGACATGCTTCCCCCTCTTAAGCACTTAACCTTGATTACTTGTTTCCTGGCTATTTTATGCTTTGTTCCAGTTTTTTTTAAGAACTGCAAGAGGGGTGCAGTTGGATGGGGGACGTGGGGAGAGGAGGAGGTGGGGAGAAGGAGGAATGGCTCCCTCATTCAGTCACTTCATTCCTTTCATATCCATTCATTGCTGCCATGTGCTAGGCACCACACCAGACTCAGGCCGCAGCTGTGGAGATAAATAACACTCCTGCTCTGCTGAGAATCCTGCACACACTTCTCCCAGTAAGTGAAATGTGTGACCTCTTGAAGGGATGTGGCATCACCTGCAGCTTTCTCTAAACAAGCTCCTGTGAGAGACGAACTCCCTGAAAGCTGCAAGCACCAAGAATGTTCAGGAAAAAATGTATTTCTCTGAAAGCCAATTTTGAGGTCCCTGTTTTGACTCAGAGCCTGCATGATATACAGTATATTCTCCTCCCTCAGGGGGAAGTGGATGTGTCTCAGCCCTGAAGTTATGTGTAACCATAGTGAAGCAGCAGGTGAAACACTCTGCTGTTGGCTGGTTACTGTCTCTAATAACAGACAGGCTGCATCAATGTTGAGTTCTGAATGCATAGCAAGACACAGCAAAAGACCTCCTTGTTTTCCTTCACCCAGGGTAGAGGTGGCCCTAAGGCAAGGCCTGGCTGGGCCTTTTTCCTGCAGCTCTTCTGATAAATCTCAAAACTTCCCTGGGAATCAGTTCTACCCTCTTTCTTTCCACTCCAGGGTTGATTGCCTAAAATAACCAGTGACTATAAGTCATGAGGAGTTGCAAGACAGTGAAAAATGGGACAACTATAGGGGCCCTCCCAGAATACTCAGGGATTATGACTCACTGCATCATCCAGCCCCATTGAGCAATTCTTCAAATACTTCTCCACAATATCTCTTTCCATCAAACTAAAATGGCAAATCTAAAAGAAAAAAGATAAAGCTTTAAGTAAATGATAAAAAGTTTCATAATAGTATCTGAAAGCCCAGGCAAGTGATGGCTAAACTTTCAGAGCTTTCAATGATAACAAACAGCCTGCTGTGGCACGTGTACCTTACTTATGTTTGCCACCACTGGCCTAGGCAATCATGCCATTAAAAAAAAGCCTGCCAAACAGCTGACTCACATGATTTGAGGCACAGTGCCTGTGAATTTGAGATGAATAGGCACTGGAGTCTGGCTGGGCTTGCTTTTCAGAGCCTTCTTAAAAAGGGGATCTGAGACGAGTGTGAAAACTGCAGTGAGCTGGAGCTATGTATGATTAGCTGCAGGGAAGGCTTGTGCCTAGGGACCGTGGAAGGTGGTCTTTGTTGGCCTGCCAGAATTTCTGTGTGAAGTCATGCCCACCATTTCTTCTCCCAAAGGGACAGATGAGACACTGCTATGGCCAGTGCATATGGTGAACAGATGTTCACCTCACACAGCCAAGTGAGTTGGCTTTCCAGAGATGGAAAGGTAGCAGAGGTGTCTTGGGAACAGGGCAGAAAGAAGCCCATAGACTGCATACTGCTACTACTCCAGATCTGGAGTAAAATATAATTTTGAGCCATCTACCACAAGCTCCTCCAGAAGCACGTGTCTTCAAGGAGCACCGTTGACCAGGTAGCTCACAGAGCCTTGGTGTCTTCACCTGGGCCAACTATGGCATTTCAATGATCCTTAATCCTCTGTTTGCATTCCTGCATTCACACTGTACCCTGACTCACATCCTGTGTTTCTGTCATAATCTCTTAGCCTCCTATTGGCTACTGATATCCACCTTTCCCTGAGCTCACCTTTTTCCTGAACTGACCTCATCAGCCTGTGAGAGAGCCAAGGGCCTGTGCCTGCTTAGTCTTGGAGTCAGCTGAACACACATATGCCTGTAGCTGTGCCAGTGCCTCTTTGCCATATCTGGGTCCACCTGCTTTTTGTTTATCTGCTTCTGTACACGTGTATGTAAACTCTGCCTTCTCACTTGAGTTGCGTCAGTGAATAGTGTCTTATGTCATTTCCAAAGGTGAGCCAAGGATATTATTTATAGTGAACCAGGAGCACATTTGTTGATGCCTCAAAAACTAGTTTGTCATTTTTTTTCCCAAGAATGCACATCATTTTAAGAAAATGTAATAAAGCAGTACCTTGGTACTCATCATTAATTGGTTCCAGGAGGTGTGATGAGTACCAAAAATGATGAGTACCAAATGTTTTGGCTAGAAAGGGTGGACAGTCACTATGTAATCAATACCAGCAAGTTTCTAGCTTGCACGTCAAATACCAAACAAAAGACAAATCCTGGGACAAAATGTTCACGTCAAAATGTGTTGAGTACCAAATTCACTGAGTTTAAAAGCAGTTGAGTATCAAGGTATGACTGTATGTTAAAATTCAGATTCAGGTAAGAAAATTCAATGTCCACATAGCTTTTCAGGAACTCAGTCAGCTGTAAAATGCAGTGGTTTTCAAGGAGGTGGCTCCTACCTCTTCAGAGATGCTTTGGAAATTTGTGGTAGCCTTTGTGTTAAGTCTCAGTGATCGAGATACTGTGTTTGGCACTTTGGAAATGGAGCTCAGGGAACCTAGATCAGGCAGTTTTTTACAACAAAGTGTTCCAGCAGACATCCTGGAGCCTAAAGCCTAACTCTTTTGGACATAATCACAAAATGTTTTATACAGTTTTAATATACGTATATAGACTGAATTTTCCTGGAATGCAACTACTGTATAAATCAAAGGAGATTATATTTGATTTGTTTGGAACTTTACCAAGAGGTTTTGATTGTTTGAGGAAAAAAAATCACTGCAATGAATGATGACCACAGTGACTGCAATGTTGTGAATGGTTTTTTGAATGACCAGTGTAACACTCATATCTGTATTTTTGCAGTTGCATTCATGGTATTATAATCAGTATTAATAACAATATTTATGATAATACATTGCTTCTCTATAAGTTTTTAATGTCATGTATGACATTTTTCTGATGAAATGTGTTATATTTATCTCCTTTTACCTTTCATATAGGATATTTCATTTATTTGTAAAATTTTGTATGAGTTATATAATCTATGAGTTTCTATATCAGACAGTAAAGCTGCTATTACTTTTTAATGTAAATATAAAGAGGACTTGGAGTTTTATGGAGATGAGAACCACTGGCATAAAGCAACATCTGTCTGTTATCCAGACAGACATATATTTTCCATTTGCACAAATAGAAATGACTTCCTGCTCTACTAGATGAGAACAGGGGCTTGATATTTTCATCGTAAGTTAAGAGAAAGATGATAAAAAATTTCTATTTAATGGACTTTAATTTAGTCAGCCACTGGTCAAATAATCCCATGTATAACTAGCTCATTTTCATTCCAATATCTATCAAGAACCTTCCTGATTATATCACTTTGCTAGATATCATGGGAATTGAAAAACTCAGGGCTGTAACCATATAGCAGCATAGACCGCCCTCTCTTGGAGGGCAATCTGCATGAAGACAGGCATATTTCAAAAACTTGGCATTTATAACCTTCATTCTCAGTGTATCAAATGATGCTTCTTTAGTTTACAATTCTGAAATGCCCCTAAACCTTTCTTCCATATTGCCTAAGTGAATGTAATGCAATGCTGGAATGTCCTAATCAGCTTAGGGCAAGATGGCCAATAGGACTACAGGAGAAGGGTGCAAATTAACGTGGAGAGGTGTGAAGAAGAGGACTTGGAGAGCCCTGAAGAGGACGCCTTTAGATGGGTAGACCTGAGCCCTCATCTTATCTTTACAACTTACTACTATTCCTGTCTGACTTTGGGAAGGCTCGATTTCCTTCTCTGCAAAATGGTATAACACCACTCACCTCACTGGACCAATATAAAAATTTAAAGAGACCACAAATATAAAGCCTTCAGTAGAATATCTGGTATACAATGGGACAAAGCCATGTGCACTAATCACCATCATCTCCTTTTCCTTGTGGACTCTGATGATTCCTAGGACCGGTGGCGAATAGAAAGCTACCTCAGCTATTATCTAGTCAAATGTTCCATTAGACCACCTATGTGTTCTTCTGTAGATTATAAATTAAACCCAATTGGTCCTGAATTTTTTTTCACTTAGTAACTAATTCTGTTTTGGTAACTTGAATATACGGGGTCACAGCAAAATCAGAAAACATTTGAAGTCAAATTGATTGAAAATTATATTGAACTCCTCCTCTCGGTAAGTTGCATCTTTTCCTTGCTCAATCAAATAGCAGTGTGTCATAAATACAGAGGTGGTCTGCTCAGATATGAACTCTACGATCATAGATTTTTACTGTTTTAGTGCCCAGAATAATAATGGCTACAAATAAAATAGAAGAAGCAAATTATCCATTGTCATGAATATAAGATCCTTCATGGTAAAATTTCTTTTAAGATTGCTCAAAGACCATTCTGAAAAGATGGGAATTGATGGTGTTGAATATGTGGACAAAAGAGGTTCTCCTGGTATTTCCCACATTGATGCCAATAGCATTCCTCCTTCCTGATAGAGGTCCTGTCTGTAGATTACTTCTTCTTTCCCTTAATTAAAAGTTGTGAGTTTGCCTTTAGAAAATAAAAATTCAGCACAATTAGCTAACATTAGGGGATCCCTAGCATTCTTCCACCTAAGCATTAGATATATACTCATAGATACACACTCTGCCTCCGAAGTCATTCTACTATAATCAATACATTCTGACCTTGAAGCAAGGCCTTCCTGAGAAACTCAGTCATCAATGGAGGAGGCTCTGTGAAGAGGTAAGACATCATGAATATAATACACAGGCAGCTGGAGTCCACAGATTAGATTTTAGGAGATTTTGGGCCTAATATTTCTTTGGAAATAATTGATTCACTGTTTTCTGCACTGGTAATCTTGTCCCTTTTAATATGGGGGTAAATCCCTGCTTTGGCATTACCAAAGATGTGTGAATGCTCTATACTGTAATGTAAAATATTAAAGATGGCAGAAGGAAGGTGGAAAATCCAAAATATTTAGAAAAACATGAGAACTCTGTGTAATTCTCAAATAATATATTCTACTCATTACTTGAGTTAAACTTTTCTCTCATTATAAGGATATAACCACTCCAACCTTCTTATGCATATTGTTTGCATGCTGTAACTTTTCCCATACATTTACTTTCAGCCCCTTTCTTATACTTAAAGCTTGTCTCTTATAGAAAGTATATCAAGTCATGTTTTATTTATCCATTTAGAAAATCTTCACCTGTTACTTGGATTCTTTAACATTCAATGTAATTATTGTTATGGTTGGTGCGAGTCTACCATTTTTTTTCTACTTGTCTTCTGTTTTATGTTTCCTTTTTCCCTTCTTGGATTTTTTAAATTATTTGAACTTTTAGAAATCCATTTTAATTTTTCTACTGCCTTTTTAATTTATTTTTCTGTATTATTTTTCCAGCTGCTCTGAGATTACAGCATACACCCTTAAGTCTCTATGGTCTACATGCAGTTACTATTTTATCACTTCATGTAAATTGTAAATGTCTTATACTCATATTGGTCTATATGGATCCTCCCTTCCTTTAATGCTACAGTGATTACATTTAGGTTCATAAATACAATGAGACAGTGTTATACTTTTTGTTTTAAATATTTATATTATTTGTAAATAAAAAAGACAGCAATAATTTTTAAATAATGCCTTGTATTTTAGAAATATTTACCCTTTCTAGTGATTGCCATTCTTTTCTGAGGATCTAAGTTTACATCTGCTATCATTTCCCTTCATCCTGGAAAACTTCCTTCAGTACATCTCGTACTTCGGGCCTGTAAGTAACAACTTATTTTATTTTCATGTGAAAATGTCATTATTTAGTTTTTATTTTGAAGGATATATTTTCCGAGTGATGAACTGTGGCTTGACGAGTTTTTATTCTCCTTCGCCTCTGCTCTTTTGGCCTTCATAGTGTCTGCTGAGAAATAGACCATTAATCAGATCATTGCTGGAATATGTCATTTTTCTCTGCCTTCAACATTTGGTTTTTATCTTGGGATTTCAACAGTTTGACTATGATGAACCTTGGTGAGAACTTCTTTAAATTTACTCTGCTTTGTTTTCATTGATCATCATGTAGCCCTACATTTCTTTTATAAAATTTGGTAATTTAATGATCATTAATTCTTCAAATATCTACCCTGTCCCATTCTTTCTCTCCTCTTACTTTTGTGTATTTTATTTACACACATATATTTATACGTTGGAGTATTTAAAATTGTCTAAAAGTTCTCTGAGGCTTCAACATTTTTGTTCAGTCTTTTTTTCCCCTCCCTTTTTTTTGTTATTCCTATTGAGAATTTTCCATTATTTTTGAGTTTATTTGCTCTTTTTTTCACATCTCCATTCAGCAACTAAGCATGTCTAGCATGTTTTTACTTCAGATATTGTACTTCTTCAATTCTAGACCTTTCCTTTTGTTTTTCTTTACTGTTTATACATATTTCTTTGAGTATACCTAGTTCCTGTCTTTCCATTCATCATGTGTATCATTTAGGATAGTTATATTAACTACATTAAAAGTTATTATTTTGTTTCAACATCTGGTTCATTCAGTCATCAGAAGCAGTGGATTTTCTTTTCTATTGAGAACACGTCTCACTTTTGGGTTCTTTGTAGTTGAGTAATTTTGGACTGTGTTTTAAACACTGTGAATATTAAGTAGTGGAAATTCCGCATGCAGTTATTTTTCTCTAACAAGGGTTGTTTCTTTCATTTTAATTAGCAATTATTGCCTAGACTTAATTAAACTCCAAATTGTTTCTTGGGTGGTAACTACAGTCTTAGTTGAGCTCTTTTGTTTTAGATTATTTGCTTTGAGTTGGAACCATGCATTGTGGATTAAGAGTCAGAGATATGGGTAGACAGAATTTGGAGATATTCCCTTTGGGTCTTTCCTTTTGGTGATATCCCAATTTTTCATCTTGTTTCTTCTGACTAGAGAGATTGTCATTTTTTTCACAAGCTCCTCTGCTTCCTTGAGTGCAACGTGGCCAACTGCACTTAGCCTCAAGCTACAAGCTGTGAAGATGGAAACCTAATTTATACAGCTGCCTTTGTCTCCTTTCACAAGAGTCTCCTTCCTGTGAGACTCTGCCTTCTGTCTACTCTTCAGTGCCTCCAGCTTTTGTCAAGGTTTAAAGTTATTTTCCATGGGAAAGTCATCCAGTAGGGTCTTATTCCATCATTCCCAGAAGAGGACACCTCATTACTTACTAAAACTGTGCCAACCCACCATACTTCTGAAAGCATCATTATCAAGAAGAAACCAAAAATGCATATGAGCCATTCTCTTAAGATCCATTAGGATTTTTGTCTTCACTGATCAACATTACAGCCTATTTAAAGATGACTTGTGTCATCCTTAATTACCTGACTCAAAACTGTAAAAAAATGTTATTTTAATTTGATAGGATTTGGTTTTTAGAAATTTATCTGGCTTATGGATCCATTGACTAAAATTATGCCTGATTTATTTAAAAGACCAGGAGGGTGATAGTTTGAACTTTCCAAGTCCGTTTCCAACAGAGGTCCAGACTATAGCTTCAAAGATATGCACGAAAAAAGCCCCTACACATTACAATGACATTCATATAGCCTTAACTGCCCTTCTTTTCTTAATTGGATTTACAGGAACCCTGGAAATTTTCTATGCCTGCTGGTTATTTGTCCCATAAAGCCACAATCATCAATGACATTATATTCTTTTCTAATCTCTGGCTTGTGTGTCACAAACTGTGAATACATTTAGATAAAAAATCTACAACAGGAGGAGACAGGCTAGTAGGAAAAACCTGGTTTTAATCACATAAATATTATTCATAATAAGATACAGAGGATAATACATATTAAAAATAGAAATTAATGGAAACTTTTCCCTACCAGTTTTCCATTGGCTTCTGTATTTACTGTAACATTATTGACTTAACTTTTCCATTAAGTATGCTCTTTGGTGGGTCAAATAGACACTTGCACAGCAACTATGGCATGAAGTCTATTTTATTAATTTGCCAAGAACTTCAGTATCTATTTAATTAATGCAATCTTAATTATGTAAAAAATACAAAAAAAAACAAGATTAGAAATTTGATGAAATGATAATAGTAGTTGTCTCTGAATAGATGGGGTTAAAGGAAAGAATTGATAATTTCATCTCTTTACTGGCAGGAAAACAGATTTGAGCTTATTATCCTTAGGCCAAAGCCAGAATCAGCACCATCCAAATAAAATCAGAGCTAGTATACTTGTGGAGAAATGGGTTTACCAGGCTCCTGTTGGGCTGTAAAGAGAGACACCAAAGAGGAACACATCACAGAAACACATCAGTACTAAGTTTACTTTTCTGAACACTAACCCTCATCTCCTTTACTCTTTCTCTCTGCCTCTTCCTGTCCTGCCAAATTGATTGCTTTTGAAAGTGTGCTATCATTTTAGTAGGGTTTTAGAAGAGAGCATAAGCATCATTCTAGACTATGCAGACATAGCAATGAAGAAGACAGAGTTTCCTGCTTCTGTGAACTACTTATGCTCTGGTGTGGATAGTTAATGAGAGAGAGAGAGAGGACAAAGTGCAATCTGGGAGGTGGGTGATGAGTACTGTAGAAAGGTGATCAGGCAGGATTATCTAAGATGGTGATATTTAAGACAAAATGACAAGAAGGGACCTGCTTCATTAAGTACTAGGAGCAGAAATTAAATGAATAGCATGTTTTATAATAGAAGCAAGAAAAACTTATACCTATGTTTAATTATCTTAAGGAAATAAACTGAAATAATCATAGCACTTATCCTGGAGGTAGATTAAAATCTGGGGGAATCTATTTGCTACTGTATAGTTTTATATATTTTTATAAATAAGAAAAAATTTAAAAGAATTTAAAGGGGGGATACACAACCTGAAGCAAAAGCAACAATACATTACCATAAGCAACTTTTAACAGGCTCTAAACAAACTGTGTATTAGATAAGGATTCCCAAGTGGATCTGAGAGAGTCTCCAGATACAAAGCAGGACAGATGAAGTCTAATGGTTGGGGAAAGGGAAGGAAGGTCAACCGGGCTCACTCAGACGTGGTACTGAGCCCCACAGCACATGCCGCTTTGTTCAGGGCCCTAGTTTCAGGAGTTCTACTCTCAGCATGAAGAACCAATGAGGGACAGGGAAGAGCTAGAGAGAAGTAATTTGGGAGAAGAGACTTGCTGACAAAGAACTTAGTCACATTCTAGTTTTACAACATGAACCAAAATATTTAAACAAAATATTAGTTTAACAAAATGTATTTGTCTTTAATTTAAATCACTGCTCTTTAAAATAAATTTAATGAAAGAAAACATATTTTGTAATAAAGCTTGTGCTACGTAAACAGTAGATATTCTTGTGTCTTTGTTTTTATTTTCATTTTACATCTAATTCTGAGTGCCCTAAGAGTAAAACTGGAAAAACAAAACATTTATCCATTTGGAACTCATGTTTGACTAGGGTCTAAGGAAAACAATGCATGACATTTGAGACGAAGCCTAAATTTAGATACAGAAGCCCCACCATTTCAATATGGAGGCAGGACATTTTTTTCACTGATAAAATTCAGGTTTTTATCTTTTTCACCTAAGGATATTAACCATGATAGAAAAGAGGCTGTTAGTCTCAAATGCTTAACTCCACTTTTTTGTGTACTGCTCTTTTCTCTGTGTGCCACAAAGGTTGGGCAATGAGCAAAGCAGATAACCTGCTTGGTGATGTTCAAGAAGAAAGCAGGAGCTCAGAAGCCCCAGTGTCTAGCCTTGGACACACTAAGAACCCTGCTTCAAACATGAAAGTTGTTGATCATGTACAGTGAGGACATCCTAGTTCACTGGCTCTACCAGATGGACTTGTGTGACCATTACGCGGTGGCCTTGAGTGGGTAAGCCACAGGCTCACTGTGACCTTGTGGGTACATTTTACTTGGCCTTCTCTCTCACTTTCTTGAATTCCTCCAACATTTTAAAATTGGAAAAGTCATTCAGAGCTCAGGATTGTTTTTGGAAAAATTAGAAGATCTGGCAACCTTAGGTCTATCTTTTTTTATGTGGTCATATAGTTGACAAGAACTAGTAGTGGCTTCCACCAATAGCATGCAATTCCCACCTGGTTCTGGCCCTCATTTAATGTTATTTTGTAGGCACTTTTGTTTGCTCCCTTTGCTAGAGCTAGTGCTGGACCAAAATAGTCTTTTTTACTGTGGCTTACAATGCCTGTTACATAAGCCTAGAAGACTTAGTGGTGGCCAGCTAAAATGCCCAAAGTTCATGTATCTGTCAACTCCATGTTTGCTTTCTGAATAAGAAAGATGTCTATTGCTTCCCCTAGAAAGATGAGAGCAAGAATTTTTATAACACTTGAGAATCACTCTCAGGTGGGAGAATATGTTTTAGATCAATGAAAGAAAACCATTAATAAGAGCTATGTCATTCTCATTTCCTTCTGTGTGATTCTTCCATTTCTTGAAGACATTTTTGGTTTTCACTGTATCCCTTGGAGGGTATTTGAGAGGGAGGTTCATAGGAGAGTCACCAGTTTTAATGAGAGGATTTAAAAAAAATTTAGTCATATGCCAGAGATTGTATTTTAACCAGATTTCCTGGTCTGAAAAAGGCTGGGCAAATGGCCCAGATCAAGGAAGGCAATTGTCAAGACTGGGGATGACTCACACAATAAAGAGAAAGAAGACAACTTCAGAAAAGCTAGAAATACTAAGCCACAGAAGGAAATAACCCCCAACACACTTACTCCTCACCTTGGTTTCCCCTTCCCCATTTTGACTTTTGTGTTCTATTTGTAAGCTGTATTTTGGGCTTTCTAAAGTAGGTTATGGACAAGCAGAGTAATGCAGCCTTATAGCTGATTAGATTCCTAGTTGAAAATCACCAAAAAATTTTTTTAAAAGGGAAAATCAGCAAATGTAAGATTTTTATAAAGAAAAATAATTTTTCATAGAAGTGTTAATCTCATCTCTTTTGTTTGTATTATTCAATAAAGCAGATGCTTCTTGGCTCCCCAAACTCTGTTGAAGCTTTGAGCAGGTGTAGGCTCAGCTGTTGACCTGTCCCTGGGCAGATCTACCTGCTTCAAGTTTTTAGGAAAAAGTCCCTAATAAACATACAACTTAAATACAGGTCTTTTTAGTTTTTCCAGGAGAGTTCTTTAGTAAGTAGTGCAAATAAGAAAATACCTTCTCCTATAGTAATCTTAGAATCTTAGTCCTTGCTTCATTCACTGGCAAGTGACCAATAATTACTGGCATTTCTAGTGATCTAGTTAGCTGTTTGCAGATAGATTCTATTTATCAGTAGCAGAATGTGTTATCTCTGCAGGAGTACATGAATTACAGACAGCAGTATACTGTAAGGATAGAATTATTTTTTCTATTAAGGAACATATTTAAAAAACCCTACAAAACATTTCCTTGCATGAACAACAGACCACAAAGTTCTGCTCATTCAGTAACCAACAAGCAATTTCTATCTTCACTTCTAGATGTGTGGAATACAGTGGTGACTAAGGTCATTGTCCTTCAGAAGCTTGACTCCTGGTAGGGGCAGAGGTTGATGGTGGAAATACACATGGAGATTGATAAGCCCAAAGAAGAAAATAAAGCAGACAAATAGAGAGAGTGAGATGCTTAGATAAAGTGCTGAGGAAAAACCTCTGTAAGAAGATGACATTTGTATTTACTCTTGAATGATGACAAAAAGCCAGCAGTGACAAGAGCCAGAGGAAAGCATTCTGGGAAAAAAAAACACATGCAAAGTCTCTCAAAGTTGGAGTGTGTGTGTATCAGGGAGTGGGGGGTTGGCAGATAAACAAAAAGAAGGCGAATAAAGTTTTGCTGGTACACAGCTATGCTCATTCATGTATGTATTATATATGGCTGCTTTTGCACAGCAATGACAGTTATGTGTTTGCAAAAGAGATCTTACAGCCCATAAAGCTGAAATAACTAATACCTGGCCCTTCACAGAAAAAAATTGTCAATCCTTATTTTAGATCATGCATCCTTGATGGATTTTCAGGTGTTGCATTCGGTTTAAGCAGAGCTGCCTGTCATTTAGCTGCACTTTCTCAAAAGATTCAAAATATGATTACTAAGAATATTTAAGAAAATATGTTTGCCTTGAAACACTTTTTCAAGTGAGCAAGTAGATTACTCACCCAAAGATGGTTTAATCACAGCAAGATGTTATCTTACACAGCAGGAAGTCTATAAGCAAGTTTGATCATTTTGGTGGTACAACACTGTATCAAGGACCCAGGCACTGACTATTCTTATGCTCTGCTCCCCATCGTGCAAGGAGGGGGTTGTCGCTCCTCATGGGGTTAAGGTCATTGCAATGGTTACAGAAGTCAATGCAAACCACATACAAGATATCTACCAACAAAGCAGGTTGACTACTTCCTCCCATGGGCGTTTATATTAGGGAAGAAAAGTCTTTCATAGCTCATAGCTGCTATCTGCTTACTGGCTGGATTAGCCTGCATTTATACCAATACCTGGTAAGAATGGATTTATCATGATTGGCTTAGACTAACTTTTATCACCTGGAAGTCTGTGCACATGGCCATGGAGAATGAATGGCTCAAAGAAGTCAGGGTTTACACTCCTTGTGTGGAGTTAGTACATGTACATAACAAACATTATGTACATCACACTTGTGGTAATAAACTAAAATGAAAAAAAAAGTAAATGGGAAAAGATCCAAAAACAAAGTCAGGGTTCTGCTAGCAAGACCAATAGGCAAGAAAGGCCAAGAACTGGGCAGCTAAGGGTGTCTGCCACAGAAAAGGGTCTTTGTAAAATGATTTCATACTGTTTCATGATACTTAGAAAATAATTGTGAAAGGTGAAGGTAGATCTGCAGAGAAACAAACTGAAAAAAATCTGTCCAATGCGATGTGGGTCATTGATGGTGGAATATGTTCAATTACACAGTTGTTCTTTTAGTCAACACAAATATCATCTATTGCTTTTACAACGGTTTGAGTAACTCATTCTCACATGTGAATAAATGCTCTCAAGACAACATCTATAGTACATTTAGCCTTTCTAGTGAGTCATTTTTCTAAGCAGCTGTCTCTTGATCTCAAAGAAACCACAATTGTTCAAACATGGACTTGTTTCAATTGAGCTTTGCAAGTAGATACCATATTGAGCTCACCTTGAGTTCCCAAACAGGTTCTTCCCAAATGGATCCTAATTATTTGCATTCTTCATCTTCCAGCTGACTAGAAACCACAACCTGCTTTAATTGTCTGCTTCAAGGTTTATCATTTTGTTTTGGAATGGACTCCCCCACTGGGAAAAGGTATACTTGTTTCTTTAGCTGTAGGTCATATTTATAGTGCTTAGAACCTTGGCCTTGAGAGCTTAAAGCCTGGCTCTTAGGAAGCTGCACTAATTATGTTAATAGCATTTTCTGTGACATCTGTGAAATTCCTGTAGACAGAAAGCTTAAAGGTAAAAGGGAGCTGAAACCCAGCAAAGACTAGACCAGAAAGAACTGTCTTGAGTATTGAATCTTGTTGTATTAAACATATTTAATACCTGAGTTTTTTGCTTTGTTTTTCTAGAGGAGCTATTTTAGTGACAGGGGACTGATTAAATTCTTACAATATTTGTGGGAGACTGGCCAAGTCATTTCAATTTTGGGACTAAGTTACTTGGACTGATTTTACTTTTGCAAAGCACAGACCATGGGTTTGACCTCTCAGGTCTATGGAAATCATCTAAATACTTCTTTTGGCTGTAATACAATCATTCACATTCTCTTTCATTCATTTATGTCTTTTCGTCACAAGAATACCTTTCACATGTTTAACACTATATTTTGCACCAAGGAAACACATGAAGACAGTTAGTTACCAAGCATCTTTTGAGCTAGATGACTAAGACCCAATTTCTGCCCCCAAAGGACCTCACTGTCTAGTGGAGAAAGCTGCCACTTAACACATGATTATAGTACAGGAGATGAAGTTTAAAGGGCATTGGTGATATTGACTCACAGATAAGAGCATGAACCTGTGTGCAGATTGTGGATGTGAATTGTGAGACTTTGAGTTGGTCAATGAGCTTCTGCAAGCCTTAGTTTTCTTATTTGTAAAGTAGAAATATTGCTAGGGTGTAGAGACCAGAGTTACTGTGACTATGAAAGGAAATAATGCCCCTAAAGTTATGTTGTTAGCATAACACTTAATGCATGGTGACTTTAGCTATTGTTACATGCTATAACACGGGCAAAACTAACCAGAGAGCAGCATGGTGGTTATGCACACAAGTAGCTTGGAAACCAAATTGTATCACTTGATGTACTGTGCCCTTGGGCAAATTATTTAACTTTCCTGTGCCTCCATTTCTACTTTGTAAAATGAAGATGATACCCATTTCAGAGTCACTGTAAAACCTAAGTGATATAAAACACATGAAGCTCTTGACATGACTGGCACATTCTGACTCAATAAATATCAACACTATTAATATGATTTCTGTAGCTACTGACACAACAAAAACAACAATTAATAGAACCAGAAAACTTTGCAGAGAAAGTGACACTTGCAAACATGTGTTATTGGTTGCCAGGGGCAGGGGTCAAAGCCATCAGCCTTTGTGACTGTGTAAACAATTCTGCACCTGTTTTCTGAACAGTGGATCCATTGCATCTTGTTTGTGTATTGGAGAGAACATTAAATTATGGAAAATTTGAGAGCTGTTACCTCTGTATTTTCATCAGACAGCACAGGGTGTGACAAGTCCAGACTGCTGGCTCCCTCTCTCTTAAATAGGCAAACTAACCTGCACGTTCTTTCTCAAGTAACAGAAAACAACTTCAAACCAACTGAGGTGAGAACCCTATCCACAGTGACCACTAATATCCTCTCTCCAGCCCCTAAATTTATGTTCCCCCATGATATCTAATTTCAGTCTGTGAACAGCTCTGTGTTCTGGCAGAAATTCTAGGAAATGGGTGTGAAGAGAGCAAAGACTGATGAGAGAGATGACATGAAAAGCCAACAGATGCTGTTATACTCTCTAGAGTCTCATGGCCTGGCAAGCAAATCATTTTTCTTTCCATAATTTCTGGCTACTCAGAGCTCTTATAGGAATAGCATCTCCTTTTGTTCCCTCCATTTGGGATAATTTCTTCTCTACTCTCAAACACTTCAGGTAGATTGATTCATTGCAAGTGGCTCACTAGGGTGCAGACCAGGCTCAAGCCTCAGCCTAACACAGAGTTGCCTATCCTGGCCCAGGTGATTGGTTTCTGGAGGGATATTGACCTAGTTCAGGCCAAGAATGGTCAGGCTGGGCCTTTTCATCCTTTCTATGAGGTTGTGCAACAACTCTGGATAGAGATAAGCCTGCAGCTTTCAGAGAGCACTGTGGTACACCTGAGAATGAAACAGACTCAGAGGAAGGCAGAGAGAAGAAAAATAAGACAAGTTGACATTATTTAAGCTTGTAAAATGTCCCACACCTTGGACTTTTCATTTATATGAGCCAAAGGATCTGCCATTTTGTTTAAGCTGATTTTATATTTAGTTTTCTATCTCTTGCAACCACAAGAATCCTAATGCACTCTAAGTCCATGTCTAAGACCTGCAGAAACTGAGGAGATGCACTTTATGGAGTCAACAATAGGTTGATACTTCTTGGCCACCGAAGCTTGCAGGATATAGCAGAAAAATATTTCAAGTCACTCTGGCAGCTCAAACGGGAAGTACAAAAGAAGCAATGGAAAATACTCTGCCATTAATTAGAAGCCTGGACCTAAGGCCAGTTGGTGACTTGCTTTTGTGTCCCTATTTTTATGTCCATAAATCGGAGCACAGACATGGCAGCCATCCCAGGGGTGATCCACAGAGGAAGGCCATCCAGGGACTTGTAGGGATGTTGGCTGAAGCTGGACACTGTCTCCGGAAAGCAGTCTGTGCATAGGACTTTGTACCCAGAGAGGAAACTGTTTTTGGGAACCATGTGCTGAGTCCCTTTGAAACATTATCCTTAATTTTTATTCTCAAGGCTGCAATGGACTATTTACTATTATGTTTTTTGAAAATGAGGAAAACTGTCTGGCTTTAGGTTTTTTTCTAGGATTAGTGTCAGGTTTTATTGTGTTGTTTATTTCAAGGTGTCTTACCTCAGATTGCTACTCAATTTTTGGGAGGTTGGGTAGGAACTATGAGGGAGAAATAGTGGCAATGAAAACAGCAATAGTCATGTACAGAGCACTTTGCACTTAGCATGTGAGATGCATATCATATGCATTACCTGCACTCATATGCATGATCCTTACAAGGACAGGTGTGATTAATATCCCACATCATGCAGATGGAAAACTGAGACTGAAGTAAGAGCTAATTCTTTAGGAGGTCAAGTTCTTGACTCCAAAGCCTTAAAGGACTACTCTATAGCTTCTTGACAAGTACTTTTATACAAGGCACATGAAAATGCCCACCATTTTCTTAGTATAATACTAGCAAAATCAAGAGTTGTAGAAATTTAAATTCTTTACCTTTAGAAAATGCATATTTTAGGGGGGTTATTAAGACTTCATGTGCAAATCATTTACAAAAAATTACACAACAGTCCACTCTTTAACTCAAGTTGTTAAAGGCTACAGAAAATTAGAAAATTTATGATGGGGCTGTTGTAGCTATTCTGTGGAGGGGGCTGGGAAGTTTGGATGTTTAAGTCATTTCAATTAGTTTAAAAATATCTCTAATGATTGAAAGCTAAGTAACGATAGATCCATCATCTATTTTTTAAAACTTTCTCTAATGCTTGTTACCTTATAAAATCTAATGCACATAACAAATAAATACATAGATAAATGCTGATTGGCCCACTAAGATAATTACATACAACTCTGAACTCATGAATCTTAAAGGCTGTTGACCATTATGGTTTAGATGGAGAATGCCCCCCCCAAAGCCTCATGCACTCAGAGCCGGGCTTCTGGAAGGTGATTTCATCATGGAGCCATGCTATCTATGCTCATCCATAAATTTATCCACTGGTGAATTTAGCAACCAAGCATGCTGTTGGGAGGTGACCCTGGTCAGAAGAGACAGGTGACTAAGCACATGACCTGGAATGGTGTATCTCACTCCCCAGCTCCTTCCTTCTCTCTCAGCTTCCTGGTTTCCATGACATAAGCAGCTTTCTTCTGAACTGTCTCTCTGCCATGCTGTTTCTGCTTGGAGCCAGATGACCATGGACCATAACTGTGAACCAAAATGAACCTCCCCTCCTTTAAATTGTATCTCAGTGATGAAGAATGTGATTAAGATAACTATCATTAAAAAAGAGGCATTTAGATGACCAAGCAGATTATGAGTTTAAGATTCTGGGATCTATTTTTTCCTGTCTTTAATAATGAAGATCTACGGGCTATGACTTCAGTCAGTCAGCTTAGAATGAATAAAAATGGTTTTCATGTACTTTGAATACCATTATTGGGACAGAAAAGTATTTTTAAACATTATTGGTTGAATGTTTATGAATTATTTTAAAAAGGGATGCAACTTGCAAAATCTATCTGACTTATAGCACCAGCACTGCTGTGCCATCACATCTGTTTTAAAGCTGTAAGTGACAGCAAAATAATTCTTTTTGCAGCGACATCATTAAACACACAAAAGGCCATAAGGTACCCAAAAATTAAAGGTGGTGGGGTAAAGCTGCAAAATCAAATACCTTGGGAGTGGGGGCAGTGTTAGGCAGTACATGGCTCAATCTCATTCTCTGGAGAGAGTCACCAAATCACTGGAAAGCAGACAAGTGAATTCCACCTCAGAGCAAACTTCCTCTTCCTCTGAAACTCAGGGTGAAATATCTCCTAAGTGAGTTCTTGAGAATACCTTCTCACAACAGGAAGCACCAGCACACTGCACCCTGCTGTCCAGTCTCTTTACCTGTTGAGGGATAGCTTTGTTTCGAGCTGAAATCGAGAACCCGGGAGAAGTTTACATTGTGGTTCCCAAGGTGTGGAATATGGCTAACAGTGGTAGTTGCAGGGCCTCTTGGGAAATATCTGTGGCTACGTATGATATAAATGTTACATAATTGATTTGAAGGTATGAGGAGTTGGTTATATATAAACGGTGCTGTTTAGCTCTTTTTTGGTGGGTCTGTGATGAGTATCTAAAAGGTATTTGAAGGGGCAATTCTGTAGTTAATGCTTTCTCTGTTGCTACTGAGCTCTTGAGAATTTTTGATGTAGTATGTTTTTGTGCAATGACCTTAAACACCAGAACATTATCAGAGCTGCTCTTTGGTGTACACCCCTGACCAATGATTCTGAGATTTGAGTGGAAAGGATAGGTAAAACTGGACAAATTGATGGTCTCAGCTTCATTCAAATGACAAGGGAGAGTGGAAGAGAGGGTTTGAAAATAATGCCAGTACATCATGTCACACTTTGGATAAACTGTCAGCTCCATGAGGACAGGTATTGTTTTTGTGTATATTGGAGATTGGCAAACACAAGCCTGTGGACCAAGTCCCATATTTTTTTATGATCTGTAAACTAAGAATGATTTTACATTTTAAATGGTAACATTTTTTTATGGGTATATAATCCCATATAAATCCCCATATAATATCCTTGGTTTTATGTTTTAGCTTACAAAGGCTGAAACAGTTTACTCTTTGGCCCTTTACAAAGTTTGCCAAACCCCTTGTTTAGATTATCATTTTAACTACAAGGGCTACTACAGCATCTTCTAGAAGCATTAGTTTGAAATGAATATCTGCTGTATTATCCAGAATTCCCAGTGTTGACTGTGGGATAGCAGGCGTTATATCCCCTAATTTATTAGGAATGCATGTAGCCAACACAGTCAGTTGATGAACATGGATCTGTTTAGAGGTCACCTAGGGGTTGAGGTGTAAGTTGTTTGTTTTCTGTATTGGTTAGTTATGTTCTTTTTGTTATTTTAGCCACTAATCTTAGCCAGCTTTCTTGGAGTTAGGAGCTGTTGGTCTCCATTTACCTGTTGCTGGGATTGTTCATTGGTGTTGAATCTTATTACTCACAGTAAGGACAGCAGATTGAATCTGCTGGGTACTTGTTAGACATGCATCATCTCAGCCTCTATTATGGAAATTTTGTCTATTAACAGGTGCCCAGATGATCTGTATGAAGTTGGAGGAGCAACAGCACTAGTGGACACCAATGGTGTCTAGCCAGAACCCTGCCTTACTTCCTGTTTCCTAACACAAGACTGGGTTTGTGAAGGTGACCCACAGCCCGCATGGTTGGTGGACTGATCCCAACTGTAAACATGGCCTGACTGGCCTGTGGGTTATTTCATCCTCCTTGCCATGGAAAGAAAACAACCACGACCCAACTTAGCCAATTTGGCCCAATAACACATCAAGACACTTTCTAGAAGCTTCTGGACAAGATCATTTAGATAAACACCACTGAATAAATGAGAGACCCAAAATTACTTTAGATGAAGCCAAAAAGAGAGGTTGTGGCCAAGAGGATCACAGGAAATACAGCTCCTGGGCCAACTCTACCTCCGGTTCTATTGTTAAATGAACTCATAAGATTATAAAATAATAAGTATTTATTACTTGCTTATTATGTGATGGCATAGGATATGAGTTTTGTGGATTACATCGTATTTTATCTTTAAAACAACCTGTGAAAAATGTATACATCTATTTACCCATAAGGAAACGGAGGATTGGTGATTTTGAAAAAGTAAAGCTTACAGCTCCTAAGAGACAGAGATACTAACTACACTCTGATTCTACCTGAAAGTCAATTCTCTACTCTTAATCATTGTTTTATATTGCACCTTTCAACTCCCTACCACCATGTTATACTTGGTGCTATTTCTCCAAGAAGAAAGACTTTTATTGACAATTCATTTGTACATAAGAAAAGCTAAAGAAGCAAAAATTTTTTCTTGGTGTTCTTAGAAATGAACCTATAACATTAATATTCTCTTATTATGTACTCTACACAAGATCTTTATTTCTTTATCTTTTGCCTTTTTTTTAAAACACAAAGATAAAAGAAACAGTTTTTTAAAGTAAATTCAGGCAGAATCCCACAGATCTTAAGGTGTTATGTATCTTATGTTTCTTGGTACACTATAAAAAGTTTTATTATAATATAAATCACTTGGATACCCATAGTTTCCAAAGATGGAAACAATGCTATATTAAGATACATTATTGAAAACAATCCTCCCTTTTAAAAGTTCATTTCTGTGTCTTTATTCTATTGAACATCATAGTTACTTTGTATTCTTGCACAAACAAAAGTAAGAAATGTCACATAGTCAAGTTAGTTCCTGGGAAACTCTTTGGCACTTTTGATGTGACTAAGCTCTTTCAAACCATGAGGGTGGCATTTGGTGATTTACTGCTGAAGTAGACACCAAGTGGCATTCTAAGGATGAAAAGGAGGATCTTTTTTCCCTGGGAGAATCTGGCAGAGCCAACTTGTAAACTACTAGAGGAAAGATGAGAAAGATGGCTGGCACATCAGAGTGACTACTCAGCACCACCCAGAATCAACTGCTTTGACTTTCTGCAGACCAGACTCAGGCAGACTGCTAGATGACAAGTCTGCTAACCGGAGACAGAATTAGTCTTTTGTTTTTGCATGTGAATGAAACTCTCATAGCCAAATGGTACTGAAATGTCATCTGGCATCTCTCTGGCTGGCTCTGGGGAGAGTTGGTGGTTTGTATTCTGTTCCCAAAGCATAGCGCTTTCCATCCAGAACTGTTTTGTGTTAGGCTAAATTTTGCCAAAAATATTCAGTAAGCCTGTTTAGAATACATTAACCTTAAGAGCTGAATAAATCAGTCAATAACATTTATTTGTTGCCCACTGTGTTCATTTCCTGAGGGGAGTGGAAAGTCACAAATAAAAGAGAACACATGGGTTGAAGGTATGGAACACTATGTGAGTGAAAATGTCAACTACTAAATTTTAGGGCCCAAATAGAATTTGGAAAATCATTTCTCAAGTTATTTTCTAAGAAACATGAGCTCTATGTGACAAGACTAAGTGCTCTGGGGTGAAATAAGTTCTTAAAAGGGTTCTGCTAACAAGTTTAAACATGAAGGATCTCATGGCTTCTTTACTATCTAAATGCCATGGTGAATCTCCAAGTATGGTCCCACAATCTACAGCAATCCTGGGCTATTCAGTGCAGATTTCAGAACTAGTGCGTCGAAGTTTCTGGTCAGGTTTGATCACTGTATACATGAAAAAAATGAGATAAAGTGACTTGGCCAAGTCCATGTAGCTAATTAGTAGAGCCAGGAGAAGTTCTTAGCTCTTCTCTTTTTGAATCTAATGTTTTCCAGTACAGATTGCTATGCAATTTTGGTTTCATAAAATATGTATTTTTGAGTGATTGCCCCTCATCTCAGTGAGATACCTAGTCATGTTTTCCTGTAATCAAAATTTAGGAGAGGCCTTCATCCTGTGCTCCTCTCCGCAGGTCAGCCAAGCAGCACGAGGCTCCTTGGCTGTGTTCCACTTCCTGCCCATGGCATGGTGAGGTCCCGGGAGCAGCTTGAAGCCCTGCCTTCATCTGGTGCTACACTTAGCCGCACAGGTGCCTGCAAGGCCCAATCCCACCCCCCACCTTCAGGCTCTTCTGTTACCTGGTCCCACACTACAGAGGCACAGGGGATTATACTTCACATAGTTAAATGTGATAGATTAATAACTACCACAAATTGTCATTTTCTAAGCTGTGCTTGATGCTATGGTATTGCTCATTGTAACATTTGGTCTAATGTGTGATTGATTTAATCAATTTTCCTTCCTGGTATAAGGAAAATAAAATAGCCACAGAGTCATTAGAGCCTCAAAACCTAAACACAAGCCATATCTGGAAGTCACCTCTGAAAAGCAATCATTCCACAACGGTTTTAAACACAAGCAACAAAGGTACCTGCATTAAGCAATTTTGAAATATCAACCCAGAAATTAAACCAAGGACAGTACCAAAAACAAAAATGAGAAGACATTTAAGCAAGGCACAAATGCAGGCTTCCACGCCACAAAAAGGAAATTCTGGGGGAAATGAGGTGGAAAAGTTGGATAATCAACCACCTGGACACTCTGAACTGATAGCATAGGAAGTACATGAGGTTCTAGAAAAATTCAAAGCAGAAATAATCTCTCAGATAAATACAGAGATGGTGAGTAGAGTGAAAGACATGATTAGAGGCTCTAGAGCAGAAACAGATAAGAAAATAGATGAGATCAGAAACATGCTGGAAGCCATGAATACCCAGCATAAGAAAGAAATGGAAACCATGAAACAGATTCA
>NW_004624774.1:2916924-2972837 GCF_000247695.1 Heterocephalus glaber
TATTGGGTACCGGGAATCCAACTTGGGTCCTTGCACCTGCAGGGCAGGCGGCGGAACCACTGAGCTAAATCCCCAGCCCACAGATGTTAATTTTATTTTGAAAAATAACAGAAGTTATCTGGGTAGGGAAAATGTGTTCTGCTTATCATTTTTTTGTATTTTTCTGTATTATTATTATTATTGTTTTAGTACCAGGGATTGAACTCCAGACCTTCTGTTTCCGAGGCAGGAGGCGGAACCACTGAGTTAAATCCCAGCTCTGTAATAAATTATTTTTTAGAATCAAACATCTAGATGGTTTATGGTTTGCCATCAGATATGCATGAAAGATGATGGAGAGCAGTGGTGGCGAACCTATGGCACGCATGCCACAGCAGGCTGTTCGTATCATTGAAAGCTCTCAAAGGTTTGCCATCACTGATGTAGAGTCACCCTCCACAATAAGTGCATGAGTTGCAGAACTGGCCAGATTTTCCCTTTCTGGAGCAATTCTTCTCTCAAGCAATTCAAAGTGCTTAATCCCAGGGTTCCTGAAGACCCCAACATTATTACCTATTGAGTGGAGACTTCTACTGAGGGAAACTGAGGCAGCAGGAGATTGAGGGAACAAAGGCCTCACAATAAAGTGGCCTGGTTTCTTGTTGCCTCTTTAGATTGGATAGGTGGGAATAGTGGGGCAAAGAAGAGCCCCATTATGCAGTTGACTAGACTGGAACATACGCTCAATGGCAGAAACATATGAGGGTAGGTGTTTAAGTGAGGTTATAAAACACAAGAAAAAGAACAATTCCAGATCTTGTATGGAGAAGTTGGTTGGAGCTGGTCCAGATAAAGTTCTAATAAGTCCTATTCATTTGCTCAGTAATCATTTGTCCATTCAAATTTATAGATCAACTTCCATTTTTCAGGAACCACCTTTGGTATTGAGGATAAGTTGTGAACAAGAGAGATGTGGTTTTTATTCAAGAAAGTATTAGCAGATCAAACACCACACCAGAGACCCAGAGAAAAAATAGTGTATGGAGGGACCAGGCCACAAGCCTGAGGTCTAGAGGGAGGCAGGAGCATTGTGAGAGTCAAGACAAAAGGCAGTAGAGAAAGAGCTACAGCACTGAGAAGCTGTGTGAAGCAAGACTGTTTTAGAAAGTGCAACTTGTGAGCCACTCCCGGGACTTTCTCTTCTGTACCACCCACTGTCATGCTTCTGCTGGAACACATGCTTTGCCCCTGCCAAGTGACCCTGTGCTCTTTGCCCAGGCACTTTCAAGAGGCCCAACCTGTTTTGGTGTTATCTGGATCTCTTTCATGAAAGCTGATTGAAGGTCACAGAGCAGAGAAACAGTTGTGTTGGGTTTGGTATCCGGCAGTCCTGCATTAGCATCTCCATCTCAGCACTTCTGGTCCAATGACCTTGGATAAATTATTCAGCCTTTGAAATAGCACCTCATAGAATTATTGAGATGATTTGATGACACAGACGATGTTTATCTTTTTGTCTGGATCATAGCATGCGTTCAATAAGTGACAGTCACTATTGTTATCCTCTGCTCCTGAGGAGCCTTAGTCATTCATCTTCTAATGCTGATAAATTTATATGTTAAAATATACTAAAGGTATATACTTTTTTTTAGACAGGGTCTTGCTATGTAGTTCAGGCTGACTTGAACTCACTATGTAGCCCAGACTGGCCTTGAATTTAAGGGAATCCTCCTGCCTCAGCCTCCCTAGAGCTGGGATTACAGGTGTGTGACACCATGCCCAGCCTAAAGGCATATACTTTTGAGAATAGTATTTTAAAATGAAAGGCAGTGCCTAAACCCATAGATGTAACTCCCTAATGCTGCTAATTCAAATGGCAGAGCAGGCTGGAGGAAGAAAAAGTTCCTTTCTTTTGTTGTTAACTGGACAAGATTTAACATGCTAAGTGCTATGCCTATATTTTTAAATCCCCACAACAAATCTGTGAGGTAGGGCTCCTACTATTTCCTTTCTAGAGATGAGATCCACAGTTTGGTAGATTAAGCAACTGATCGAGCCATATGACTGTATCAGTAGGTGTTTTCCTATAGTCTCCTCAAATGCAGCTTCTAGAGATTTCCATGGATTACACATATGGTATCTGCACACATGTGCACCGATGGGCAAACAAAACGGCACCAGCATCCAGATGGAAGTCTCATTTTGTTTCTGAAGAATAACTCCAAACAGTCCCAGGCTCTCCTGGAAATGTTTTGCAACTCAGTTTTCTGTGTCCACCACATGACCTGCTCTGAGGGTCCCAGACCTCTGGTTCCTTACCACCCTGGCCTGAGAGCCCCCTGAGCTCCTCTCCATGCTAATCCTCTGGGCCCAAGAAATGTTTACTTTGTCAGTGTTTAGGAACTTAAGTAGATTTGAAATTAGCAAACAGAAATTGAAAAATGTGACTTATGCCTCTAAAACAAAAATAAAGGTAATTTTTTAAAAAAAGACTTGTTTCCCCCAGCCTCATTTCACTTGAGAAGGGGTCTAGGAAGGCAAGCACACAAGGTCACTTGGCATCAGACACAAAGGAACAAAATTAATGAAAAGGGAAGAGAGGACCCAAATGTCCCCAAGTATGGTGGATTTGGACATGAGTGCTGGTACAGAAATGAGTGGCATATATTAGAACTTAGATGAATTGCTGGGCATCAAATATAGTGAGTCCACATCAGTTGACAAACCTGAAAGTAATTGAAAACTTCAGAGCTCAATAACAGTAACAACATGATTTTCCTGTACTCTTCTAAGACTGTCAGTGAATTTAGAGGAAAAGGCAAGACAGTGGAGACTCATGGAAGAGGTAGATGAAGAGGAAAATCATGCACAGGAAAGAAAATATGAATCACAAAGATGCTTGTTCAGTCAACAAGTATTTGGGAGCAGTGTAGTACAAATGGTTAAAACATAGGCTCTGCTGCTTACTAGGTGGGAGACCAGGCCTTGGACTATCTGTAAAATGGGACTTGCCCTAATAGGACTTGCCTCTTAGGGGAGTTGGATAAAGCCTTGGGTACACTATTGGACACACACTAAAAGCCCAAGAGCTGTTATTGTTATTATTTGTAATGTTATTTATCATTTGGAAGGCACTTGGACTAGAGGCATTCAAGTTACAGAGAAGAACCCCTGACTTTAACATCCAGTAGAGAAGTGAATGAGTGCACAAATTTCATCTTGGATTTCTGTTTTAAGTATCATAGATGTTATACAGAATTATGAGATTTTATAAAATTGCTTCAATAATGGAGTTCAAAGGAAACACTCTTAGGAATCATTGTTTTAAGAACAAAGTGTAGACAGTACTCCTGCAGGCAGAATACTGTGATAGTTTAATTGTCTTCCCGGGTCAGAAGAACAGAGAGAGGGCAGGAGAGGCAGAGAGGAGGAATAATTCAATCAGCTTCCCACCTTCTGGTCAATTGGTTGCATCATCCAGATGTGCATACTTCCACTTGTGTGTGGTTCTGAAGCTAATTTAGTGGAGATAATTAAGTGCCTGAGTTTAGAATGACAAAAGCCTGTTTCTGTTTCATGTCTCTTATATTAGGTTCCTGAGCAGCAGACAACAAGCTACTCTGGTCAGATAGGTTTAAACAGCATGCTGAATGCCCTTACATTATGGCTCAAACACAATTTATAAATTAGGCAAGAGATGGAGTAGAGATGAGCCTTTTTTTATGTCACCACTCTAAGCTTTTAGAACAGTAGCAGTAAGCTACTTTAACAGGAATCAGAAGGTTGTTAGAGCCCAGAATTGTAGTGGGAGCTCCTGCTGAAAGGACCTGGTTAGCTTGGCACCCAAAATAAACTACAAAAGACTTTCATCCTCCTTCCATCCCAGGGTACATGGAGAGCAGCCCCAAGGGAAATCCTATCACTCTCTTTTTCCAGTGTTCCAGGGGATGCTGCATCTGTTGTTGACACATCTGGAGCCCCCGCTTTCCCATCACCTCTAACACTAGCAGAGTGAGTCATGATATTTCAAAACTGAAGGAAGGACTGCCCTTCCAGGCAGAAGACATGCCTGACACAGTTAAACCCAAAACTCAGCACTGCTGATCATCATAAAATACCCCTGGGTGGTACCAGATAAAGATGAGGAAATGTTTGCCTTTCTCTGTATACTTTTTTTGTGGAGGGGCACACTGGGGATTAAACCCAGGGACTTCACACTGAGCTCTATTGTAGCTCTTTTTTCATTTTTTATTTTAAGAAAGGAGCTCACTAAATTGCTAAGTTGTCCAGGCTGGGCTCTAACTCACAATCTTCCTGTCTTAGCCTTCCAGAGTACTGGGATTACCAATGTACACCACCATGCCCAGGTACCATTAGGCGTGAGTAGAGGGTGTAGGACAAAGTTAAGGAATTGCATCTGTTTCTTATTATACATATGGGTTGCATCTTTTGGTTTTTCTTTTAGAAATCTTTGAAGGTAAAATTGCATCCCTTTCCTAACTGATCTGTGCTACTTCAAGAACATTCTGGAATACTCCTTTCCATAGCCAAGTTGACCTTGACTTTGAAAGGCTAGCACAACATAATGATTAAGAACAGGATGTGGGGCACTACCCAGACCTGGGTTCCATCCTTGACTCAGAAACTTGGTACTAGTTGGGTGACCACAAGCAAGTAGCTTCACCTCTGCAAGCCTCATTTGTAGGGCAGTGAAGATAACACCTGTCTGCCTTGAAGGATTCTTCTGAGGTTGCAGAAAGACTGTAATTGTAAAGTCTGGAAAATCCTCTTCTCAGTGCCTGACACATAAGTGTTCAGTACATTGTAGCAATTGTTGCTTTACTGTTATAAATGTGACCCAGACAAGCAAACTGCTGGCTGATCTGTAAACTAATTGGAAAATTTGGTGAAGGCAATAAACATTTCTGCAGTTTAGGATGTGATAATTAGACAAACAAATGTTTCTTTCTTGTTGAGTGCTCAGTAGAGTCTGCATAATGAGTTGTTAAAAATATGTCTTTTAAGGGAAACAAAACCCCACTAGGTTCTGAATATCACTTGAATTTGAAGGAATTCCTTTTTGACAAAACAGAGTTTGAAGAGTCATTATGCCTCCTGGGCTATTCATGGGACAGACTGGCAGAAAGTCATGGTTCTGGCTACCTGTGCCATCTCAGACAAGTCAACCAATCAGAGTTCCTGGTCAATCTCTGATTTTTCTCTCTGTTCAAAAAAGTAACAGCTACATTGCATGGAAGGAAGTTATTTATTTCTCAGAGTCACAGACTAGTTTCAAACCCTAGCACCCTAGCTGTGTGACTGATGGTGTCGAGCACCAGTCCACACTCCCAGGGACTGAATGAGCACGTGTGAGGGATGACCTGGGCACTGTAGGGACTCAGACAATGGCAGCTGGGAAGATGAGGATGAAAATCATTCTCAACCTTTGTGCTTTCTGAACCTTATCAACTTATTGAGGATCCCAAAGAGCTTTGGTTTATGTGGAGTTATTAATAGATATTTAACATATTAGAAATTTAGCAACTTTAAAAATGTGTATATAAATTCATTTAAAAACCATAACAAACTTTTTTGCAGGTCTATGTAATTACTATTTTAATGAAAAATAAATTTTCTAATACCAAGAAAAAATTAAAGAATAGTATTGATTTACATTTTTTTCAAATATTTTCCCCCTTTTTTGTGATGCTAGCACTCAAACTCAGGGCCTTACAAATGCTAGGCAAGCTGTCTACCACTGACTTATACGCCAGCTCTGGTTTTATAAATCTTTAATATCTTTCTTAATATAAACAGGAGTTTTCATATCTGTTTCTTTTACATTCTACTGCAATATTATACATCATGTAGCTTCTGGAAAACTCCATTTTATGCTTGAGAGATGGAGTGAAGTCAACATTATCAGTATTATAAAAATAGTTCTGATCTCCAGAACTTCTTGAAAAGGTCTTGAGGACTGCCCCAGTTTGAAAGCAAGTGATTTAGAGTAACTACCTCTTAAACTGTTAACTATGAAAGGTGACACAAGTGCCTATGTAGAGAGAAACAATGAAGCCAGCACATAAAAGCATGACAGAAACATCAGGACCAAGAATGTGAGGGTCTCAGAAAAATTTGCTTTTGGGAATAAGATTATATTCAAGGAGGGGTGAAGGACAGCCAGACCCCAAACATTTTATAGGATTAAGCAGGTATGAGGTATGTTCTCAAAATAGTTCAGACAAATTCTTGTGATTTGGCACTATTCAGACATCCCAGGTCCCTGCTTCTCTGTCTTTTCTTTCTTTTCCATGTCTATCTCCTCTACCCCACCCTGGAACAGCAGGAACATACCCAGTGATGCTGAGACAGATGAAGCAGTTATACACTTTGTGGAAGCACTATGGCATCAGAGGGTATGTTTTCCAGGAATGCAGACCAAAGTTCAAATCCTGGATCTGCCACTTAGGAGCTATGTGGGCTAGGAACAATTACTTATGTTTACTGGATTTCAGAATGAGAGTGTGATTAATTAAAAATGGCCATTTTCTGCAGCTCCTTCCACCAAAAGGTAAATTCAACGTTCCCTGCTTTGAGTTGGACTGGCCCTTAATGGGGTGGAAGCAACTTCTGAGCACCATTTCAAGAGGCCCTGAAGCTTTCACTCTCATCTTCTTGTAACTCTGTGACTCCCCAATGGTGTGAAGAAGCCTCACATGGAGGATGAAGCCAGCTACCTCTGCGGAGGCCAGGGACACCTTATTCCATCCATCCCCAGCCAAGCAGCCATTTGTAGAGCCCAAGTGAGGCCAGCAGGATCACCATTTTGTCGGGCCACAGGATTGAGATAAATGACCACGTTGCTGTAGGCCACTAGTAGGATGGCTTACTGGGTGACCAACTTGTTCCAATTTGCTCAGTACTTCTCTGATTTTAGCACTGAAAAGTGCCATGTTTTGAGAAAACCACTAGTCCCAGTTGGGTGGTCACCTGTTTGTAGCACAGTCACAGAGGACTGACACAGGAATAAGAATATCCAACATAGCATACAAGAAAACCAATTGAAATAATATGGGGTACTAGAGGCAAAATGTAGAACCTGCACAATGAAAGAGGTCTTTCTTGTCCTCAATTTATAAAATAAGTCAAGATTTCCATAGCTAATAAAAGCATGATCTGTTATCTTTGTCTGTAATTGTGTTTCTCATTCAGAGCCTTAGTTGATTTAAATATACCAGATACCAGTTCTGCTGGAAGAATATTGTGTTTCAAACTAAAAAGTACAAAAGTAATGGGCCCCTGGGAAATTATGAACCAAAAAAGAAAGAAATCATTGGACTTAAACTGGCTGTGAGTTCTCAAACCAGCATCACTGTTGAATATGGAAAATATTTAATATTATGTCACTCTGGGTGGGTCTAGATTGTGGCTTTTTTGGACAATATTTTTCCCCAGGGTCATGTCCAGGAAAAACATAGTTGAAGGAGATGATTAGGTTGAGTCAAAATAATACACCCACAAAAAGATAAAATTCAGGTGTGGGGGGCTACTGTGTATGAGAATTAAAATCTTTAAAAATTCTATTTTGGTGTTGTTCATTAGGAAGAAAAATGGGAAGTAGAAGCAGAACCCTTGCAAAAATCTGACTTTCATACAATTATGGTGCAATCTTTTCCTCAGGTCACAATTACTTGACCTAAAAATGTATTTTAAGTGACCAAGAGGTAACATATTTCTTCTCCTAAATGAAATTGCCTGTTATTCACACAATTAAAATAGCTGCCCCACCATGATGACCAAAAGAACTTTATACTGCCAGCAAAATAACTGTCCCATACTTCACTAAAGAATTCTGACTCTGCAAAAAGCACATGTGAAATCATTCAGCAGGCTGAACAACAAAAGATGTCAGCCTTGGAGAATTCAATCAAGAAGGTATTTCCTCCTGCAGACTTCCGGCTGCCAGCATGCAGAAAACTACCCAGACACATCTGTATTACATGTGTCTTTCTTATATAGTGACATTTCAAGACAGTGCAAAAAAAAAAAAAAGCACTGTTGGTCTGGAAACAAGTGCTTGATACTTGCACAGGGTCAATCAGCCAAGTCCTGTTACTGCTCCTTAGAGAGAACAAGCAAATATATAAAGAATATAGGTCTAAAATCATTAAAGAGTGAGATGTAAGCAAGATCTAAGTTGTTTTACAACTTTAGAAGCAATCATCCCCTCCTCTCATGGCAGGGATTTGTATGTTTGAGAATGTGCATGAATGGAGATATAGAGATATCCGTATCTATACTTATATCCATATCCATCCATCTGACATGTCATTGCATCAGATCGAAGAGTATATAGTCCCTTTACACTGAAACACTTGATTATTTACCTCAAATTTTAACACATTATTTGTCGTGCCAGAAATCAAAAAGCCACTATACCAGTAGGGACAGAGTTAAACAGTAGGTAACTGTGGGTTTACATACGCGTCATCATGATTCTCTGCACTCAATCAAAATCAGTGTTAGGAGCTACTTTAGACTCAATATTCATTCTCTAAATTTTAGTAGCTCACAATTGTTTGGCTTAAAAATACATACAAAGCCTCTTGAACAAAAACCACAATTCAGAAGTCTAACTTTCAAAAATTAGAAACACGAATTTAACAAATTTAAACACTAACTTAACAAACATTAAAAGAAATAAAAGTGACATTCAAGAGAATAAAAAAAGGAGAGTGGGTTATACTTGGAAGATATAAACTTAATTATAAGATTATTTAAGTAGTTATAAATGCCATAAATATGATACAATTTGGAAAGCTTCACATTCCCATAACCAACTTCTCACCTGAAAGGACTCCAGGCTTCTAACCAATGTTCTTCTACAAACAATCTATCTTTTCACACAGAAGTAAGAGTCAGCTTTTTCAAAAAATATAATTGGTTCAATTAGCTCCTCTGCTTAATACTTCTTAATGGCTTTTCATTGCTTTTACAACAAAAATCCAAACTCCTTGGACTGCAAGGCACCAGGTGGTCTGGCCCTGCCCATCCTTCAACTTTATTGCAAACCATTCTGCCCCTTGATCACTGTGTGATGGTCACACACAAGCCTCACATTCTGCTTCTTGAAAATATCTAAGTGCATTCTTTTTAAGGTGTTTAATGTTCCTCTTCCCATTGCCTGGGATGCCCTTTCTCTGCTTTTCAAGATGACTGTGTTATCTCATCCTTCTTATCTCAGACATCACCAGGTTCATCAGCACCTTAATGTAAATAGCTTTCTATCAACCTTTCTCCCTGTCACCTCCTGTTACCTCCATTGGTTGGGTCAAAGTCTGAAATGATTGTTTATTAATTTGCTTGTTCACCATCCATCTCTGCTGCAAGAAGGTAAGTATTTTGGAGTGACTCTGACTTGCTTGTTCACTTCTGGATTGCCCCTGCCCAGAATAAGGCCGGGCTTTGGTTTCAGAAAAACTACTGTCTGATATCTAGAGATCTTATTGAAGAAGGGAAAGGTTGGGAAGGAAAGCATTTAGGAGATCATTGCAAATATTGAGGGAAAGGATGATGGTGGTGGCTGTGACCAAGATGAGGGTAATAGACAGAGAAATGTGAATGGACTAGAGAGATCTTTGGGATTTAGAATCAGCAGGACTTGGCACTTGATTGAATATGAGAGATCTTAGTGCCAATACCCAGGTTTCCTCAAAGTGAAAATTCCTTCAAAGTGAATTTCCCAAACAGGTTCCTTCCTCCTTCAGTTTACACAACTGATAACTTGAGTTTTCAGTGAAAGCAACCTACTACGGACCACAGCTAGTGATTTAAGGAGTGATGAATGGCATATAGTACCCTTGCATAGATTATAAGTAGAGAAGAAGGTGCATTTGGGGGATACTGGGATACTGTCCTGGCATAGTTATTAATACTACTCCCTTGAGTCTCACAAATGTCTTCTGGTATGGATAATACATTATGTGCTCACTGTAGGTGCTTAGGGAAGTCAATTACCCCTAAAATTGTTGTGAACTCTGTCCAACAGGAGAGCCCAATGCTGAGTAGTGGCCAAGCCAATAAAATGTGACCTCTAGGGTTGCATAAATACTAGATAAAGAGTAAGTAAGCAACGCTTTAAGAGCTATGCTCTACTCTGAGTGTGTATGTGAGGCTAATGCATACTACAGAGCTGGAAAGCAGAGTGGCACTGCAGCTGAAGGATCCAGTTGCTCCTGCAGGCTACTTTTATTACTGAGCATCATTGACCTCATCTCTTCCTTACCATTAATGAGGCCGAGTGGTAAAACAAGCACTCTAAGGTAGTAGGAGTGTCAAAAAAATGGGTAAAAGACTTATATGCCATTAATAAGAGGTTGCACTAGAGGAACTATGATAATTACAGCTGCTTCTCAGAGTCTCAAAAAGGCCAAGACAGAGACTTGATCTCATGCCATGAGTTCTGACCTGGAGGCCATGAGATTGAAAGAGGGAGTAAAAAATAAACTTTCCAGATGATTTGGAACAGGAATGATGATCAATTGTCAAAACATGCCTGACACACATCCACATATCCTAAGCCTTGAAAATATTTCAAACTTAGAGAATAAAGCATCAAACATTACATTGATATATGCCTATCCATGTTTATACCAGTACAGTTCATAATAGTTAAATCTCAGAAGCAGCCTATATGTCCAGCAGTAGATGAATGGATAAGGAAAATGTGTTTTTTCTGTAGAACAGAGTACTACTCCACCCTAAAGAAGGATAAACGAGTCATTTCCAGGAAAATGGGTGCACCTTGAGACTATAATATTAATTGAAATAAATCAGACACACAAGCTTAAATATTACCTGCCTTCTCTTATATGAGACACCTGAAATAAAAATAAAGAACAAAATAGAAGGTAGGTAATAGGAAGTAGGGAGATAGATCTTTTTCAAAGGGAAAGGGGATCAAGAGGAGGGAGGAAGGGGAGGGAAAGCGGATAAGAAAATGGAAGATGTGCTATGTACATATACCGATTCCATACAAGGACTGTAAACATTACATAGTGCAAGGCGTCCCCTAAAAATAAGGGGATCAAGAGATAGATGGAAGGGGGAGGGAGGAAGTGAAAGGGGATAAAGAAAGAATTAAGATATGTACATGTTCCAATTGTCCATGAGGAATATAAACATTGTGTACTGTAAACATGTACTAATTAAAACTGCTTTTAAAAAGAAACAAGTATTACTTTCATAATAAGGTGAAGAAAAACGATTTTATAAGTGATACAAATTTTAAGACCTAGTGACTCAATAATATTTTGAAAATCAACATCAATTTCCATGTCTTTAATTGCTGATCTGAGCTTTCAATGGGCTCTTAGACTATAAATTGTAGCAATTCCTGTACCTTCCCCCAATCTCTGCTTTTTCTTGAAAAAGACATTAATCCTCCTTAAGGACATATTTATTGTTTGTGCCTCAGAGAGGCACATTAAAAAGATTTCAGCAGTGCTCAAAGAGAAGTTGGTCTTCTGAAAGGATTTACTTTAATGGATTACTAATTATGACTCCACCAGGCATTTCCTTAATACAAAAGACCAGGTGATATTGTGATCTGATTGATGCTCAGAAACACAGTCTAAGGTTTTAATTAATGAAACATTGTTTTAAATGATTGAGGAAATATAGGCCTCTAAACTGTAAATGGTGGAGTTTATTACATATAGTTAGCTTCCTCTACAATGTTTTTTTTTTTTAATGTTTGTTTTTTTGGTACCGGGGGTCAAACTCGGGTCCTTGCGCTTGCACAGCAGGAGGCGAAACCACTGAGCTAAATCCCCGGCCCCTCTAGAATGTTTTTAAGCCTCCCTTTTCCCTGTATTGGCCACTGGCCACCACCCAGGACAGAGGCAGTCAGTAAGGAAGGACTTAGTTCTTTTAAAGAAAATATAAAACATTTTCAAGGTACTTCCTGTACAAGGGGCTTTCTAGACCATGGACCATAACTTGCTTCACTGGAAAGCAGAAAATTTGAATGACAAAGAGCAAGATAAAAAACTGCCAGCTCTACAATTCAACGAGGCACTGAAAAGAGCAAGTAACATAAACAATACTCAAATGTTGGAGACTTATCCAACTTTCTATACAGATAAATACACAGTAAATGTAAACATATAAGTATTGTAATTTAAAAGAAAACAAAATGAAAATGGGGCTACAATAATTTGAAAAGGCCTTTGGATACGGAGAACCAATAAAAACATTGTATGGTTTGGAAGGTTTGCTAAAGTGTCATTGGAAAATACAATACTGACATTTCCCCCCTCCCCGACTTTTTCCTCTTTAAATAAAAACTCACAGTAAAACAAAGCCCCTGGCTGGGCTATAAGACTGGGCTATTCACTTTTCCCCCTGACCTGATTAGAGTGTCTTTTGAACTATTAGTTTTCAATTTGCACCACTGCCAGAGAGAAAGGCCTCCAAATTAATGGCAGCATTGATTGTTTATGCCTCCGAGAAGCACATTAAAAAAATTTTTCACCAATGCTAAAAGAAATGTTGATTTCTGAAAGGATTTAATTAATGAACATTTTTTAAATGAGCATTTTGGAAATTTGCCAAAGGTATGTTTAAAATTCTGCTTGCAAGTTTGGCTGCCTAGAGGATTTGAGTGGTAAGGGCTTTGTTCTTTCTTAGTGCAAAAAGCTCCAACCTTGGATTTTGAGATCCTTAGACTCATCAGTGGGATCTCAATAGAACTGCAGTTCTAGCTCAGATATAGGGGCTAGTTACCGACCAAGCTTATGCTTGTAATAAGCGCTGTTCCCTTCCTGTGTGGTTTCTCCTGGCTGCTTCTGCTTTTGGGAGCAGAGAGGGAGAGAGAGGGAGACAGGGAGAGAGAGACAGAAAGGGAAAGAAGAAGGGGGGGGGGCAAGGGGAGAGAGAAGGAGAGAAAGGGAGAGAAAGAGACTCTACAACCACTGGTCAAAAAAAATAATTCTGCTTGGTTGGCACCAAAAAGATGGGAGCTTGCACAAAGGTTTTATTGGGCAAGTTTCTCTCTGCTCCCTGCTAATGAAGCTCTAATGCCTCAAAGGGAGGAAGATAACAGGTTAGATGACTATTCATTGCATCCTATGTTTACTCTGAAGAACTACAACAGATTTCCAGGAGGGGAAGGACAATCTTGGAAGTAACCTCACTTTCATTATTGAAGTTTCCCATTTTGTAATTGCCCAATGTAATGATCATAAGGTGGCTTACTCATGATATTACCATGCCCCCCATCATAGTTCACTGAGGACTAATGATAATCAATGCTCTGGGTTGGTTTAATGGCAACTTTTGTCTATGTTCTTGTTGGGGTTTGATAAGTATTGTTTATATTGTAGCAAATGAGATTTCATTAGATATTAAAGTAGTTTCCTCTACTTAGAATTGCACTGACTGCTCGTCTCATTCCTTAAACCTTGTGTGAGTTTGTAACTGGCAGTCACACTCCTCAAATGCCCAGTTACCTCTTTGTAAATGCTTTAACCTAAGTTTGCCCACAAAAGATGTGTCAGTTTCAAAGGACACCCTATTTCATTCAGTGGGAGGGAATGATCAAACAGCGTTAAAACAATGGTAGGAGACATGGTCAAAATCAAGAACATTGAATACTAAACTGGCAAAGACAGAGGTCAAACTGGTTGTCTGAAGCTTGGTATCTAGCATTTGGAGCTCTACATCCATTCCTCTATTACTGAGCTCAGATTACTGTTGGCAGCTCAGGACAGTTAAGATTGCTTCACACATCTGCAATTTAGGGGACCAAGCACCTTGCAGAGTGACAGGCCCCTGAAGTTATCACCTACAAAAACCACAACATCATGATGTGTTCCATATGATTTACAATGGGGCACCTCCAATTTTTCACCTGCCCCAAACCACAGTGTTATTCACAGCTGATGGTGGTATGTTATTTCTAGATACCATACTGTTTTGACCATGAGATATTGACTCAGAAAGACTTCATACCTCCCTTCCAAATACAACAAAACTCTTGATGCTCATTTTCTGAGTTCTTGCTAGCTATATCAGTTTGGATGATCTGTTGGGTCTATTTCAGTAAATTCTACCTGAAGTCATCTCTACTCTTGGTTTATCTTCTGGCTTTGGAGATTCTCTCCTTTTTATCCTATGCACCCTCTTCTTTATTACATTCTGTTGCTCAGGTCCTTTTAATCTCAAGAAGCTTTTACACAAAGCCTTCCTAGCATCATTAGCCCCATTTTTCAGGCAGAAATAAGAGCATCTGGTTCACTTTTGGGCAATGCCCTTTTAACGATTCTTGATTTTATTTCCTGGTGTGGAACATCTCTTGTTGTACTAAAAGCCTTTGAAAACCATCATTAATTGCTACATATGATGTCTAGAAATATATCAGACTCAGGTGGCGGTGAAGGCAGATGGTTGTAAGAGCAGTTTGCCATGGTAGAAAGAATATTTTATCACTGGCATTGTTTAGAATTACCAGTGCAGGGTGGGGATTTAGCTCAGTTGTTCTGCCACCTGCCTCACAAGTACAAGGTCCTGAGTTTGATCCCCACTACCAAATAAATAAATAAATAAATAAATAAATTACCAGTGCAAGGTAAAGATAAAAATTATAAAAATAAAATGATAAAGGTTAAAGTTAAAATAAAATGGTAAAAAAATAATAGTTTTTAA
The DNA here is from genome assembly GCF_000247695.1 of Heterocephalus glaber. Next base: position 2,931,610 of record NW_004624774.1, read on the forward strand.
ATCCTCTACAGATAATCATCCTCCTTATTTTATGCCACCCTTGGTGGACTGCTCTCACCTCACCTACCAGGTACCTCAATGTTCAAAGAAATCTTCAAATGACAAAATTCTATTCAGGAACAAAGAACTTCTGGAAAAATCTTCCTTGCTGAAGTGAATATTTTATCTCACATAGTCAAAAGATTTCAACTATAGAAAAAAACAGCCAAACACTCTGTGTACACAAGTAATTGCAGTTACTTTTAGATGGCCCTAGGGTTGCAAAACACATTTACATTGGCTTTCATGCCCTAGCTTGGTGTTGATGAACCTATGCACACGTGCTTCAGCCAGCTGTTATCATTGAAAGCTCCACACGGTTCGCCATTACTGCCCTAGCCTTTTCAGTCTGTGTTAATATAGTATAATTAAAGAAACTAATTGCTTAAAAAAGAGTAATTCATGCTTCCTTTTAATTTGTTAGATTTGTCTTCACTGTGCTCAGTGAAATTTCTTTTGAGGTCTCTCCTCAGTTATGTAAAACTAGTAACTATTAACAAACAAACAAGCCAAGTGAAAATAGTTTTTCTTTTTTTTCTGGGGACTTTCCTGAGACCCAAGGATCCTCATGGACATAAGTCATGTCCAATAGCTTAATAACCTTTTCAGCGTCTTTCTTTCCCATGTGTTAGAGAAACAAAGAGCAAGAAGGTGTATGTGGAGATGGAGGTATGGGAGAGTTTGGGGCCTGGCCCAGAATGACACACAACAATGTATTCATATTCTACCCCGCTGCTTAGTAAAACCTGGCCATACACCATAACTGGCCTCAACAAAGGCTGCAAAATATAAACATAGGAAGAGAAGGCAATGGACTTACCTGACCAGTTAGTGGTCTTGACTATACCACCAGATGACAAGAGGCAAGGCATGCTCAGTTTTGTCATTGCTCAAAACTTCATGCTCAAAAGAGGGTTTGAAACACTGTAGATTCTTAATAACAACCAACTGGGTGTGTGGTATTGTATGAATAATAAGGAAGGATTAGGTCTGGCATAGACCTTTGACTTTAAGCAAGACTTACCTTTAACAGATCAGCCTATCAACTGAAAAACCGAGAAGCAACTCATTACATCCTGTGAATGCTGAAAACTTTGATCATTTTGTTGAGAATTCTCAAATCAAGATCAATTTATAGCAACTCAACAAAAATTATTGCAATTTTTGTTTTTCTAAATAACCAGTTGACATAATCAGTTGACATAATACATACATATATTTGATTGTACAAGCTACTTACCTATATGTAAACAAAATTCTTGCCTTTGTGTGGCTTTTAGAGACCAACGAAAGGACATGCCAACATTTATAGTGAACAGAGTCTAAATTCAAGATCTTAGTATGAGAGTCTCTGGAATAAATGGAAGAAAATATTCTCTGTGCTGAGTTTCTCTCAAAGGTCCTTACTATCGATGTCACCCAGAAAGCCTAGCAACCAATTTATAAGCCCTCACAGATCAATCACTGCTAGGTAGTAGCCCACACTATGTTCTGATTCTATGCATTTCTATTTGTCCCCCAAAGAAACACCAATGTAGAGGCTCTGGAGATGTGGTTAATTCTTGCAGGTACAATATGAGAACAATGATGGCTAATGGGCTACATTCTTAAGATCACAAGGGAACAACTGTATATTAACAAGCAAAAATGTAATTATATCAATATAATAGGCATTAGCAAAAACCAGGACCTTGCAGAGATTGATTGCTTTGCACACCACAGAAACTGATGAAATGATTTCCCCAGATGTGCTGGCAGAAAAATTGACAAGTTCATTTTATTTAGGAGTGTGCTGCTTTTTCTCTTGATGAGGGACTGAAGTTACTATACGAAGGGTTATATAGTTAAGTAATACAATATAGCATCACTGCTTAAATAGAGCATTTATGAATCATTTAATCTGATAATACAGAAAACCTGTATAATGAACAAACACTAAGAAGTAATGAACAAAGAAATGAATAACCAAAATAGCCCTTCACTTACCTGCAGAATGTACATGGATTCTATTCAATGATAGGATTTAGTTAATTGTGTTTCTTCCTTGACCTTGGCATCTAATCACCAAATTCTTACTTGTTGCTTAGGGGGGCCATTGTTCTTATAAACAAACAAGTTTAATACCTACAAATATAGGGGATATGACAAAAGAATGTCAGGATCCAACCACTGTTCAGACCCATGTACTCCCCAGGAGTTCCAATTAATACTTAAATCAGCAGGCTCAGCTGTATGGTTAATTAAAACATAGTATGATAGGCTTCATTTCTGAGTTTCTGAATCAGAATTTGAGTCAGATAATTTGTACAGTGTTTCTAACAACTTCACAGGTGATGCTGTTGGCCCAGGGGCCACACTTTGAGAGCCAATCTATCAAATAAATATGGAAATCTTCCTTATGTGTAGAAATATAGAATAATTTCCTTTTTTTTTTTTTCACAGTGCTGTGGCTCAAACCCAATGCATGCCTGGTAAGCATTCTACACTGAGCAACATCCCCAGCCCAGAACAACTGATTTTGCTCTTAAAGCTTTGGAAATGTTACTGAAACCATGAACTTTTATACTGGAAGTTATCATATCTATATTAATTTAAAATCTCAATCCCTCTCTCTCATTGGTGAAAGAAAAGAAGCAAACAAAACCATTACCCAACTATGTCCCCATGCCCTTACATCAAAGTCTTCCTGCAAAGTTTACCAAAATAATGCTACATCTTTTCAGAATCTTTTATCAGCCTCCCTATATTTAGAAAAAACTTGCAGGTTCCTCTTTAGCACAGTCCTCAGCTAGTCTGCGGGAAGCTCAGCACTTTATTACTTGTCTCCATTTTAAGTAAAAGGAAGAAGTCTCACCTCTTCTATTGAGTTTGCTTAATCTCTTCCTGATTCTGGTCCAATACCAGCAGGCAACAAAGACGTTGATCCCCAGTGACAAATGAACCCAAAATTAGAAGTTATGGCTATGAACTGGAAGGATAACTAGGGATAGTCCATCCTGGGTTTAACGTAGCTGCAGATTCACTTCGTTTGTTTGGTGCACTTTCAAGAAGAAACATCTGACTCTTGTCAGAAGGGGCGTGAGCTCAGCAGCTCATGCTTCTGCTTAATTTGCAGCTGACTTCACTCATTTATATTACCTGCTTGGCCTTTAGGTAGCTGGAAATAAGTATTATACCTGAAAAGATCTCTTCTTTAACAAACAGGGAACAATGGTTGGAGGAAATTCAGTATCTGCCCTGGAGTCATGCTGGTAGCTTGTGCCACTAGCCAGCACTGGAATAGGACTAAATTCACCCCTCAAGGATCCCTCCTTATCCTTTGTTGCTGCTTTCCCCTTGGAGAACTCCACTGGGCCAACATCAGAAATTAGACAAGAACTTTACCAGCTATATTACCTGCCTCTTAAGGATACAAATATTCACCTGCTTTTCTCTGCTCTCCTCCTTCTAACTCTGAACTGCAAAGCAAGGGTCAGAAACAGAACCAAAAGCAGCGAGTCTCAAAATCAAGCATACATTACAATCACCTGTGGAGCATGTTTACAGTGCTGTTATCACTGAATCCAGCTGCAGAAATTTCTCAGTCTGAAATCTACCTAGTTATCCAGCACCCAAAGGTGATTTTGATGTGATACTTCAAACACACTTGAAAAATGCTTTGTGGTTTAGAGCAGTACTTCTCAGACCTCAGGTGTCCACAAATCCCCATTAAAATGCAGTCTGGTTTAAAAAGTAGGTCTGGGGTGGAGCCTGAAATTCTACTTTTCTCAAAAGCTCTGGAGAGATGCTGGTCCGGGAGTGGCAAGGATTCAGAACTGGGCTGTGACAGCCAGTCATATTTCTTAATGTGGAACTTTCCTAGTCATGTGCCTGGAAAATGATTTTAACCTGTTTATGCCTCAATTCTCTTATACTGAAGTGGAACATACTAGGTCCCTAGGTAGAAATAGGAAGGAGAAAACCAAATTTTTGAGCTGTGTCTCCCACACTGCCAGATAATGAACTCCTTAAAGAGGGAACCATAACTTCCTTGTAAAACAGATCTCTGGAACTATTGCTCAACCACTGACAGAGTTTCCACGGGTGCATGGTGGAGGTGGTGGTGGTGGTGGGGGGTTGAAAGAAGATGGGAGGAACGGTTGGCAAATTTGATTACCTTTATTTTCAGTAGCGGTACCTCCTAGCATGGCTGTCTGGGCATATATGTTTGTTTTCCTTTAGCCAGCCCTGTTGTTGACATTATTATCCTCATAGAGTAGAAAGAAGTCATAGCTAGGAGAGTACATGGCCCAAATAGACAAAGGTGGCTATATGCCAGCAAAGTGGCCTTGGTTACAGAAGTTATTTATACAGGCCAACAACTGACCTTGGCCACAGAAGTTATTTACAATGGGGAATCGGGAGATGAGCCTGCGCTGGAGCTCTGTTGACACAGGACTCACTGTCTCCTAGACCCCCAGCCCTTCAAGCCTGAACCAAAGAACTGCCAGCTGTGCATTTCCCTACAGGAACTTTCTGCTACAAACATCTGCAGTTGTTGGCCCTCTGCTGGTCCAGGTCTCTTTTGCTACCACCAAATCATGGAAATCATAAGATTGACTCAATTCCAGGTTGGAGATAGGCAGCCTGTTTCTCATCGGCCACCAAAATAAGGGTGGTAGATGGGAAAGTGCAGAATGTTTCACTCCGTGGCTCTTAATGGTGTAACACTGTGACAATGAGTTTGCCTCCTTCAGCCTCCATCCTTAGGAGCCAGAAAGTAAAGCCCAAACCACGCCCGTGCTGAGTCTTAACTCTTCATTTTACCAGTGAGTCTCATACTGTAGTCTACCAAACAACCTTCTGAGGGAAATTTTTATCACATTTTTTGTGGTACAGATTCAGTAGGTTTGACATGAGAAACATCTCTTTTTAACTGGCAACTTAGCTCTTTCCTCCATGTGCCTCTGCCCTATGAAGAATGGTAGATAAGTATCTGAACCCACTGAGTTATTGGGTACTCACTTTCTCATGATGTCCCTGGGTATACAAATCTGCATGCCTTGTTTTCCCCTCTGAATCAGTCCTTTGTCAGGTCAATTTAAGTAAACCCACAGAGGTAGGGAAAGTTTTCCCTTCATCCCTGAACCTCATTCATATTTAGTCCTCAGCCATAACTGCATTCATCAAGATTTCTTTCAACTGGTTTTTAAAAACTGGTTTTATTTCAAACATTTTTGTTGTTGTTACTGTTTCTCTTCTAACAGAAACTTGGTGAAAAAATATTCTCCCTCTCTCTCATTCCTTATGCATTAATGTCACTTGTGACTATGATATCTCTTTATTTTCTCAGATCCTGGGACCATACCTATCACATAATAGAGATTTACCCATTAGATAAGAGAGAAAAGAAGAATAGAAAAGAAAGAGGGAGGGAATGAAGAAAAAAAGCAAGGAGGAAGTAGAGAAATCCATAATCTCATCCTGGATCCACATGTGACAGTGTAAGCCATCTCAGAGATATTGAAAGTAGTTGTCCTCCTACTTATTTATTGCTGTTGAGAAGGTTTTTATGCTTCATTTTTCTTTCATTTCCAGCATCTCAGCATTTTTTCCCAAGCCAATTTCTTGCCCTCAAAATAGATTCACACTACAGTTCTTACTCATTTTTTATGAAGAAAAGTTCACAACCCCCTTTGTGATCCCCTCAGGTAATTAATTAACTCAGGGGGTACTGTCAAGATGCCAGAAGCATGTTGGCTTTCATTTCCCCATCTGAGATTCTTTTCCTTCTATTAACTTCACCTTTCCTCAGCCAAGGCAACAATTAATTTGTGCATCTTCCCTTTTGGGATGTCATTTGTCCCTCTGATAGTTTTTTTTTTTTTTTCTGAGAATCCTCATCTCCTCATTTCCTATAAATTGTAATCCTCCTATGTGGTTTTCCCTTTTCAGAAAGTATTTACTGGGGTTTGGGAATGAGCCTGCTTTGGTCCATAATAGAAATATAAATGTGAGGTTACTTATTTCGTTGAGAGGCCTCTTCATAGGCATCAAAGAGAGGCCATGGGTTTCCCCCCATGTTGTGAAAGAGAAAGAAGTAAAAGGATAATTAAAATATATGATGAAATAATATGAGTTCCCAGCAGTTGAAGTATTGAGGTAAGTTTTCTTAGTGAACTAGATTAAAATTAAATTTGTATTAACTTGGAAAATGCATATGAGGTGATGTCATATTGAAAGGTGGGATAAATAGTATATGTGACAACAGCTGTGATTTAAAAGAAAAACACAGTATCACTCTTCTAATTAAAACTCTTCAATGTTTTTCACTACCTTCAGGATAAAACTAGGCTCAACTCTCCATTAGCTGGACTTGCCTACATCTCTAAAAGCATCTCTTTAACTCTCCTCTATCCCTTTCCACCTCCATCACACCCATACCTGCTTCTCCAGAGCCCTGAGAAACAGTTCTCCTTCCCCATTTACATTACTTCCAAGTAAGTGTGGAACAACCTGTCACTGGGGAATGGAGTTATACTTGCATTTCCCCCAATCATACAAATAATAAAGTAAGTATTCTGGCTTTTTCATGACCCAACCTAGCCCTGGCCTCCCTCATTTACACTGCTTTCAGTAGAAAACATCCCTATATTGGAAAAAAATTTTGAGACAAATTTAAATAAAGTTTCATTTTTATTTTATCTCAAGCACTGTTTTGTAATGACGTGTCTCTCTACAGCTTACCTCCTGCTAGAAGGAGAAATAGACACGGATTTTCTGTTTGGCTGGCTTTGAGATCAAAGACAAGTAGGCCTACTTTGAAGGTATGGACACTGCTTAAATGTATTCTAAATCACACTCCATATTGTGTAAGTTTTCTGCACATACAAGTGTGAACACAGTAAGGGGAAACTGTACCACTGACTATATCTAAAAAGCAAGAAGATGATCAATTAAGATGCCAAAATACAGACTTACAGTAAATTCCAGATTCCACACAAGCTCTTCAGACCCTTTGTCAGCTATAAAGTGAATGCATCACCAAGGAAAACTCCTCTCTTGCCTTTCAGAATCACTTGAGCCCTCTAAGTGACATTGTTTGAGCAGGAGTGAGACTTGACTCATCACACTTGACACAGAACAACAACTTCTCCTTCGCCTCCTCCTTCTCCTTCCTCTTCTCCCTCTTCTCCTTCTCCGTATTCTCCTTTTCCTTCCCCTTCTCATTCCTCTCCTTTCTTCTCCTTCTCTTCCTTATTCTTCTTTCCTTCCTTCTCCTTCCTCCTCCCTCCTTTCTCTTCTCCTCCTTCTTCACAGCTGCCATGGAGGATCTTATTGTTCCCCTCATCCATTCCTGATACTGATGCCTTAGCTTTTCAGGACAGTGACCTAAACCACTGCCGTGATCTGACCCACTAGATTCTCAGGACATACGCCTAACACACTCCCAACTGGCCCTCCATACTGCCTCACCACAGACCTAAGACAATGGAGCCCGCTGCCCATGGATTCAAACCTCTAAAGCTAGGAGTCAAAATAAGTATTTCCTCCTCTAAGTTGTTTATGGCAGGTATTTTGTCACATCTACAAGAAGATGACTGACACAGTCCTTACAGACTGGATCACTGGGTGTGCCAACTAAAAGTGTCACCCAAATAGACTCACACATGTAACAATAAGAAAACAGTTATGGCTTTCTTGAGTTTTCCCAGAGAATCATAAGTATTGTAAAAGACAAGAGAATATTTTAATGAGACACTTGAGGATGGAGAAGGTAAAATTGCAAGAGACATGTGCAAATGGCCTAAAAACCATTGTAGTATTTCTCTGTAGGACCTCACTTTTGCAGTTGGAAGAGTGCAGATTATGTCAAGGGTGGTGTTAAAATACTTGGAATGTCACCAGACAGCCCAAGGCTTCTTTTTCTTTTCAGTCTTCATGTAGTTTTCAGTGTTTCTGCTGAACAAATGTTGACTAAATATTTATAGTATATGTGTTTATATGCAGGTCATTATCAGTCCTTCTTCAGAGCCCACATGCGTCCCATTCCATTGTGTGACCGCCATGTGAAGCCCTCATTGTGCACTGGCTGACTGTAGTTGTTCCTCATGCACCGAGTGAATTACTGTCATTAATTCATCCCATTGGAGTGAGGCTCGTTAGTGAAAAGTTCATGAGTTTCTGAGAAGAGCCTTAAAGGATTAGATTTGGTTAATTTCAAGTTCCCACTGACAGGAACTTGTTGGGGGTTAGAGGCAAAGGAGGAGCCTTGCATCTTAGAGAACTCTGTGAATGTCTTAATAAACAGATAAGAATCTTGTTTTCTTAGCATTTTCAGTATTAGAAAGCAACAAGCAACCAAAGCGAGAGTTGAGAACTGTGTGTTCTCCCACACTAAGAGTAAAGAGATTCTACAAACTGATGTGTGCTCAGCCTTCACTTCTGGGGCACAAAAGTGTTAAGACTGGGTTGGGCAACGTCAGTCGCAGCAGAGAATGTAAATGATTAAGCTGGAAGACATCAAAGGAAAATTGATTTCCCCTCAAGTTCCCTCTACAATGTTAGTTAATCTGCCTCCAAAATGCTACTTATTCTACTCATCCTTCAAACATTCTTAGGGGTCAGTGTCACTGATTTAAAAAGCAATCTCTGACTTCCCTCATCTAGACAATCTGCATTTCCCACCCAGAGGTATCACAACTCTTACCACTCTGGATTGTCATGGGTTCATTTGCAGCTCTGACTTCCTTTCTTACTGAGGTCCTTGAATTTGGATATTGGCTTTTTAATATCTAGGTCTTTCTTTTAATCTAGAGTTTGACACATTGCAAATGTTTGGTATAGATCTGCTCAATGAAAATTTCTTATCCTAAGTACAGTATTGTTTACTCTGTCACTTTTGGCAGCCATGAATAAACACTCTGGTTTGCTTTCTGACTGAAGGACATGGGTTACTTATTCTAACATAATTGAATCATCTCATGGATGAGATCACTGAATTTAAATAGTTATCTCAAGGCTGCAGAACTTGTTAAATGGCTCAGCTAGGATTAGGACATAGGAATCTAAGGAGATGGGACTCCAACTCTGGTGCTTCCTCTCCTTTCTAAAAATTTCTGGCTTCCAAAGAACAGCAAATGTTCAGAGTAGAAGGTAAAAGAACAAGGAAAATTTCTCCAACATTTATCCAGCTAGAGGCAACCAACATCAGCATTTTAGCAATTATTCCTTCCAACCTGTATGTGTACATATTTATAATGTATGCATGGGACCAGCTACTACATAGGACTCTTCAAGTTGTTTCAGAGTTTCAGCTGAGGGCCTAAAACTCAATACAATAGGAAACAAGTGCCATGTGTTTCAGAAGGAGGGGCTAGAACATCTGAAACATCTGGCTGAAAACTGTCCATGGGTGTCCACTGTTAGGACACTGCCCCCACCTCCAGCTCTGTTTTGAAAGTGGCTGGATATACATCTTGGGAGAGTCATTCAGTGTAAAAGAAACCCTAGAAAGAGGCAATGCTGTGGCATGTCCTCTCCTGACAAGCCGAGTTGGGGATCCAGAAAGAGAGTGTGAATTGTCTGCCAGAAATGGAAAATGGCACCTCACTTCCACAAGGGAAGCTTGCCACTTTGTGGAAAAAAACATATTTTCCCTGGTTTGCTCCAAGAATCTTCCTGTATCTCATTGGAAGAACCTAATGTCCTCTTTAGGGAGAGAGGGAGAGTTGCAACAGGAGAAGCAGCCACATTCAAAGGCCAAGAGGGGAAATATTCTTTGAATCCTGTGGAGCCTCTAGGATGGCCACTCTCCAGTCATGGCTGTGAGAAGCCCATCCTTGGCTGCCCCGGGGAGGTAATGAGAAACAGCAAGGAAAGCAAAGAATAGGTGTAATCGAGCACTTAGATGAATAGATTATGCATCTCCTTTACCTCTTGCTGGGCTTCAAGTCTCAGGTTAAACTTGAGATGGGGGAGGGGCAGCACAGAAACCCTAAGAAGTGTGAGATTTAAAATTTAGATTTTTTTTTTTTAAATAATAGATAGCTTTTTTTTCTTTTTTTTTTTGGTACCAGAGATCGAACTCGGGTCCTTGCGCTTTCACTGCAGGTGGTGAAACCACTGAGCTAAATCCCTGGCCTTTAGATATGCTTTCAATTTGAACACAACTGAAAATAACGAGATTACCAAGAAGTTGTTGTAGTGGACATAGTGAAATCCCAGCTTGATCCCTGTCAAAGAAAATTCCTTGACCCATCCATTGCAAGTGATGTCCAGGGAGTACCTCTGGCATCCTCCTCCTTTGACTAAGGGCTTCAGCAGAAAGGAGCTGCTGCCAAGTTCACCATGGTGACCTCCTAGGTAGCTCACACAAAGCCACTAAGGTGGAGGAATAGAGATCTGTCATGGAAGCCCACTATGGGACCTCTTGGGCTCCAGAGCTCCCTATGGCTGGCCCAGGTGTCACTAGGTGCACACAGTAGCTCACCAATTCCCTCCGCCCAGCTCCTTGCTTCTTTAGCAGGTATTTATCCCTAATAAACATCTGCAGCTCAACTTTATCTCAGAGTCAGGTTCCTGGAGAATCTAATTGGAGATAATGGTCAAGAGAAGTGGAATTGTGCCAGTCACATATGAAGTCATGCACTGTTGATTTCAGTATTTCTGCAAACACAAAAATGAAGTCATACTAGAGATTATTTTACATGTGCTACTTTTTGTTTTCACTCAATACATATAAAATACATGTAGAACTCCTTTCTTGTTTCAGATCTGTCATCTTTTTAAATGGCTGCATTATAGTTCTTCTGTGAAATGGTCAACTCTCCTTCCTTCCCTAGAATTATAGGTTATTTGTAGATTTTCACTATTGCACACTGTTGCTACAGCAATACATACATTTTTTGTATGCTTGTTCAGTACCTTCATGATATATTCCTAGAAGTGGGATTACTGGATTAAACATTTATTTGTTTTTTAGAAGGCAAAATCACATTTCATGATAGGAGTTTTATATTAATTTTTATTTCCACCAAATGTAGATAGGCATGCTACACTTTCATATTCTCACCAACACAGGACATCGTTAATTTTGTTCATCTTTTATAATTTGTTCGATGACATCTTAAAAATTTTTATTTTTCTAGAAAAGTTGAAAATATTTGCGTGTACTAATTGGCCAATCTTAACTTTCTGGCTTTGGATCTTGCTAGTCTGTCTTGATACCATAATTTTATTATGATCTTGGTAGTTTTCTTTCTAACTTACAATGCTCATACATTAAGGATATTTCAATTTTTGTCTGTAAAATAATTATCTAGTTTGTCTCTCTGTCTTGAAAATGATGAATTTTGAAATGTGGGACATTTTGATTTTTACACTCCAAATATTTAAGTCTTTTCTTTCTTGAAATTTTTTTCATAGTCAAATTTCTTTCCAGTAAGATAAAATCTTTCTTTTTTGTACTACTGCTTTTCTTAAAAAGTTTTTATTTCTTAAAAGGTCAAAATCAAATATTTTCCTATTTCTGAGTTATTTGGATCCAAATTTATAATTTTTGAAATCATATTATCCATACTAGTATTACCTAAACGTATGTGACCTGACCAGGTCTATCTATCATTGCTTTAGGTCCTTTTCCTTTTTCCTAATGAGGTTAACAGAAAATATTCTGAAGAAAAAGAAGCATAGACTTTTCCTAGTGATATCTCAGGTCAGAATACTTTCGAGTCAGCATCTGCACGGCAACATTTTATGGGTACTCTTGTTGTTTTTTTTTTTGGTACCAGGGATCGAACTCGGGTCCTTGCACTTGCACAGCAGGCAGAGAAACCACTGAGCTAAATCTCCGGTTTTTATGGGTACTCTTATAACTCCCAAAGCCTTGCTTTTTTAGTCTGAAAAGTGAGGGTAACCAGACTTACCTTGTGGGATTATAGTAAATATTAAATCACATAAAATATAGGACGCCAGAAGAAGTCATTCAATGATAACCATTATTTTTATTAATTGTTGTTTTATTTATCTTTCTCCTCCTCCCCAAAGAGTTTAGAATTTAGGAAAATAATGTGAATGAACGTCACCTAGCACATGGACTGGTATCCACAATTAAAAATCCAAAAGCTCTGAAAACCAAAAGATTTTTGCAAGTTTGTGACAAATTCATTTGGTAATGATATTGACTTGTACTGATGTGAAGTATTTATATTTTAATGAATGTATTTATGTAAATATTCATAAATTGTAATCGTAAAAATTAATGTATTAAATTGATGGAAACTATCTCTTTTTAATATATGAAAAATTTCAAATTCAGTGTTGGTACATTCCTATCCCAAGCACTTCATAGAAAGGACGGTGGAATAATAGTGTATGATTTCCTCAAAAGACCTTGCTTGCCTTGTAACATGTACCAAATGTCCTTATGTTGCTAATGCCTGTTTCAGTGAAGTAATATCAACAACCATGATATATTGGGATTAGTCATTTGATTTGTATTGTTTTTGTTGTTTTGTTTGCATTCAATTGGAATGTCTTTGGGGCTATGAATGTCTTAAAATTCTGTACATTTTATATTAATTTCTAATTTTATGTCTATAATATTTAGGTATTATTTTATGAGAGTAAAAGTAATATAAATAAATGAAGAAGTAAGGAGTTTAAGGAAAATTATATAGTTAAAATTAACTTTAAAAACACCTTAAATGGCCCAAAAGGAGACAATGTAATTTTGTATATGACTGTGTGTGGATAGCTATAGATTTATGCGTAAGTGTATAATGTCTGCTTTAATGAAGATAGGCACTGTATACACTCAGAAGCTTATCTTCCTCTTCTTTCAACACTCTGCTTGCCTTTTTCTTTTGCAAAGAGCTTATCAAGTCTCCCAATGTGAAATGGGCTATGAGGGATTACTATGAGGCACTCAGCTATGTTTATTACACCTATAATAATAGGAATGACTGATTCTATCACTCAACTAGTCTTGTTTTTAATCTTTCCCTACCCTCTTGGGTGACTACATCTGTACTGAGGTTGAGAGGAACTAATTCTTCTAACTGAAATTAACCAGCTGACGCAGAAAGATTCAGGATAGAGCCTGCACCAGAACTCTTGCATGTTCACAGAAAACTAGGGTAAACTTCAACAAGAAGAGTTTACATCTAATGATATTTGTGGCACAGTTTAGGGCAACAGTTGCATGCAAGGCCTAGACAAATTAAGTAAGTGTGTGAGATGAGCAGGCTGTTAAAAAACAAAGGAAAACAATGCAGGTTAACTGCGAGTGGAGATTAAGACTGATCCCACAGCAGAGTAAAAATAGGCACAGGCAGGAATACAGTGGCCCTCACTTATCCATGGGGTTATGTCCCAAGACTCCCAATGAATGATCAAGCATCAAGCCTTAAAGGTAGTATGTGTTGCCCATACATACATAGAATTAAAATTTAATTTATAAATTAGGCATAGTAAGAGATAATGACAATTATTAATAATAGAACAGTTTTAGCAGCGTGCTCTGTTAAAAGTTATGTGAATTAATCTTTCTCAAAATATCTTCTTATGTGTGTGCATCCTTCTTCTTGTGATGACATGCCTATGTGGTGCAGTGAGATGTGAGGAACTAAGTGACACAGGCACTATTTCATCATCAAGCCGGGTGACCAACCACAGACAGGGGCAGACTACTGTAGAGTAGTTGGGACTTCAGCCTCAGACAATTGTTACTACAATTTGGGATTTTAGGCCTGGTATTGCCATTTTTTATTTTTTTAAGAGCGAAAACTAGAGATTTATTTGCATTCTCCCAACTTTCTCCATTGACAACTAATTTAATTAAAAAATAGTTTGGGTCAAATAAAATACATCTGTAGGCCACATTTCACTTCTAGACCATCAGTTCACATCCTGTGCCTTAGCAACTGGAGGACAGTTATCAGCCATCTGGATAAACTTGCACACTGGCCCCCTACAACCAACACTTGTTGGAATAAAGACCAAAAGGAGACAAAAACTTCTCCCTGGGGCTAAATCATATTACTTTCTTCTGAGGAGTTAGCTTTAGGTGTGGGCCAAAGTTCATTTCTAGAAACCAGAAATCTCTTTCTGTTCTTGCTAATGTCTTGGACTAATCTTGAGGGAAATTAAATTGGAGTGCAGCAAATTGAAATGGGCACTCAAGGACCAAACCTAGGTCTTCCTAAACCCTTCCTTCCACAGTGAGCCCTAAACTGAAATCCTTCTCTTTCCATCCTCTTTAACTAGGCCTTTCAGTGTAGTAAAAGATGCTGAATAATTAAATCGAGTGCTTCGTTTGGCTGAGAGAATCTGTGAGATCAATCTGTTCAGTTAGTAAATGACAAACACTTAAGGATGGAATGCATTCACTCATATCTAGGAGACCAAAACTGTTTGGCAGCAGATTTGCAAAGTCATTAGAAAGGATGTTTTGCATTTCAGTCCTTATTAATGTCTTATTCATTTCTTCATGCAACAATATGTATTGAATGCCTATAAAGTACTATAATATACTGGATACTTTTTTAACTGGTGGAAGTGCAATGGAGACTAGAACAAACACCTTAGATTCTTGTAAGTATAAATCAAATATAAAATAATACACTTCATGCTGCTCCTAATATATACATTCAAAGTGTATCTATATCTATCTATCTATCTATCTATCTATCTATCTATCTATCTATCTATCTCTATATCACTAAGCCAAGTATAAAACTGTAAACTACCCTATTTTCAAAGGATAGAAGAAAAGACTATAGTCATCCAGGAAAGAAAGGAAAAAGAAACACTAAGAAGGAAAGTAAAAACGAAATAAATGACAGTGAAGTGAAGAAAGGATAGTAGAAGCAGGGCTGTAGTAAATACCTGTAATCCTAGCACTCTGGGAGGCTGAGGCAGGAGAATCCAGTTTCAGCCCAGCCTGGGAAACTTAGCAACTGAGTGAGATCCTGCCTGAAAATTAGAAAGAATAATAATTAAAAGGGCTTGGGATGTAGCTCATGGTGAGTTCAATTCCCAGTAACAAAAAAAAAAAAAGGAAAATATAAAGTTAAATTAAAGCATCTGCAGATGTAGATGAGTCCACACAACTCTCTGGATTAGTTACTAAGACTCTTGGTCTTCATTTATGTATCTCCAGTTCTTAGATCTGTATTTCATGAATTAGAAACTAATAAGCAAAAACGGCTACTTTATGGAAGTTGAGCTTGTTGTTCACTGTAGTTGCATTAGTAACCTGATTTCTCAGGCAGAGTTTAAAGGAAATTCCAATAAGGATAAATAAGTCAGTAAGAAAATCCCAGTAATAATCATAATTTAGAGGCAATAAAAACTAAAAACAAGACTGTGGTAATATAAACAAAGATTTAAAATGGTGTCTGCATATCTAAATGTCTCCAGCAAATGGAATTTGACAAACCTAGCTTCTAATGTGGTTAATTACTGCTCTGCTTGGCTTTATTTTTACACCATGCTTTTCCAGAATAATATCCTTGACAAAAAATTAATAGGTTGACTGAAATCATCAAAGCAAAATTATTTTACAAGTCAAGCTTCCTTATCAGCTGGCTCTCCCAAGGCAGATTATGGCATCTGACTCAATGAACATCTAACACTTCCTGTAAACACATTCAGGAAGCAAAGCCAGAAACTGCAAAATCCAACAAGTTGGGAAAGTTTATCTTAAGAAGTGAAAAACATTTCACTCAGCTTACAAAGACATACTTTTGACTCTAGCTCTTTTTGCTCCCCTAAAACTGTCTGCTACAGAGGGAGAAGGGAACCAAGATTCTAAAAACCCAATTTTATCAAGTGTAAAGATCTTTATTTTCCTGTTTGGAAAATTACAAATTTGATTACACGTTTAGAGTGTAATCAAATGAACAGATCATTAATTCAAGAAATTTTCCAGACATTCTTATTACATTCATAAACCAACTTTAGTTAGAATGCATACGTAATTTAGAATGAGAGTTATTTGCGTTGCTGTTGGGATAATTCAGGTAGTGCTTCGTCCTTTAGTATGCATAATCCTACTTTATAGATTCTAGAGAAGAGAATACATTTGTGATTCAGGAGAAATGACAACTTCTTAACAGTAAAAGGTGGATTTGAAGTGGTCATTCATTCATTCATTGAAATATTTATTGGACACAGTATAGCAGAGTGCTGTATATGACACCGAAGATTCAGTGATGAATGAAATGGAGATGTCTGCCTTCATGAAGTTCATAATCTATGGGTGGGATAGATCCCAAACAAGACACTACAAGTGTGATGAAGGTTATGAAAACAAAATTCAGCACATGAGGAAAGAGACCAGTTGGGAGTCAGAGATGTCTTCTGGCAGGAAGTGACAGTTCTTCAGAGACGTGGAGGATACATAGGAAGTTAGTATGAAGGGAGGAGGGAGTGTCTGAAACCATCCTAGATGTTTCATCCCAGCTCCCATCTGATCACAGATGCCTGCCTGAGGGAAGCAAAGCATGAATAACAGAGAAGCCACAGAGCTGACCCCAAGTCAACCGACACAATCATGGACAATAATAACATCATTATTTTAAGCCATTGCATTTGGGGGCCATTTATAATGTGGTGATAAATAACTGACCATAATGGCTGGCTTCTGTTTTTCAAGTCAAAGTGACCTTTGTTAGTGGCGGATCAGGATGTCACAGGGCCTAGCTGAGCCAAAACCAAGAATCTCAGCGTCTCAGTGTATGTACCACCAGATCTCTATTTCACAGGGAAAAAGAGAGTTTGAAAGTTTTATGTGCAGGTACCTGGGTATTGATAGATCCAGTGGTGAAGGGAAGGAAATTTGGTGCTTTTTCCACAAACAGTCCTCACAGAATGGAGTCCAAGTCCTTGACAGGCTGTTTCTCCATATAAGTGTAGCTCAGTGCAGGGTTTGAGAACAGTGGGGACGGGGGGGGATGTGGTACAATTTGGTAATGCCTTGAGTGTCCTAGGATGGCTTTAGCCTCTCCCAGATATTGTTCTGTGAGAAGAGGAACCACTTCAAAGAGGAAGCACCCTCAAAGCTGTTGCAACATCGAACAGGACAGAGAAAAGGACTCACAGGTGGGGACCCTGGGTACATCCCAGGGATGACCTGGGACAGCAGTGGAAAGTGGGGAGGGGTCAGAGTGCTGCAGGGACAAGCCTGAGAACCTCAGCACTCTAGGTTCCCAGGCTGTCCTTCATCCCCAGTGTTGCTGTTCTGTTTCTCATTTTGCTTTTTATCTCTTCATTTGCATATAGTAAGAGTTCAATATTTTTAGATAAATTATTATTTTACTTAACAAGCATTCCTAATAGATTTGGAAGCAATTAGATAAAAGTTGGGTACAGTTGACTTCTAAAGGATAGTAACTATTGGTTAAGCATAGCATTAAATTCTGTTGATAGACAAATTCAGGATTATCCTGACCTTGTGCCAAGCTGCATGGGAAAAGTTTCTGAGGAAGCCAGAAAAAGTAGAGTACACACACAATAGTCAAAATTTATTTACTGAACTCCTACCATGTGCTAGACACTGGAAATGCAATGATGAAGAACATAAATGACATCTTGTTCATGTTGCTTATAAAAAAATAGGAAAGACTACAGGAAAGAAAATCAAAGAACTGCTCTCTGAAATAATTCTTGAGTATGGTTTGTGCTAAACATAACAAAATGTCTACTGCCTACTTGCCTATTTGAGTATCATTGTGTATCTCGAAAGATCACTTGTTCCCAGGAATAAGATTCAGTTTTTCTTAAACAGACCCAATTTCCCTTGGGCTTAGACACAGGCCACTTTAATCAAAAGCAAGGAGATTTCTTTGAGTCTCAGTTTCTTATTCCTAAAATGGGAGATGTAATAATTCCAATCTCAGAGGATGACTGGCAGGTTCATTAAATGAGAGCCTAATAGCTGCCTCGCAGTGGGTCCCAGTAAATGTTAAGCTTCTTCTTCCATGTAAAGCACACATTAAATTTTCATGTGGGCAGATTTTAATGTGGAACTTGAAGACAAAGAAAGGAAGATGAACCAAGCATGCACCTCACATGTGAGGTCTGTGCTCTTAATTCAGAGAATAGGGTGCATCAGCAACTGGGGGGGATGTTAATGCAAATTCCCTCTCAAAATTGTTCTCATTAATTGTATTTTAAACAAACCATATTAATATTGGTATTCATCACTTTGTAAATAAACAGACTCTCACACAACATTCTACTGTACTTTATTTTACTTTAAAGAAAGGTCACTTGAATAAGTTCAGTAATTTTAAGAATACAACTTTTAATATCTTAATACGTCCCCTTGTTTCTATAGGTAAGAACAAAAGTGAAACAATTTTTATTTGCCTACAGCCATTTAATGGTTTTCTTAATTGATTAAAACTGGCAAATAATTCTTTCAAAGCACAATTTTTTAAATCAATGAGCATACTTGATAGTTACTATAAAGTAATTAATTTAGGGAAGTTTGCAGATAATTCTGTGTAGCCATCCGAAAGGCCTATACTAATTTATAGCAGGCTAGTGTTTATGATGGTTGGCAGAAAAAGGAAGGGCTGGCTGACACAGTGCATTTTTCTTTTGGGGGAAAACTGTTTAAGTTGATTTTAATAATTGGGCTCATTATTTTAATAAAGTTAAATATCAAAATATTCAGTTGTAAAAACCAAGCAAAATGTGGATTTTACATTTCTGTGCACTTTAGGGATGTGGCACACAGATGTTGTTTGAAGCATCTAGAAAAGGAGAGCTTTAATAGCTCATAAGCTCTAAATATTAGCTAAAGTACTTGGGATTTTTCTATCATAACATTTAACCAAATTCTCATTTCTTTTTTATTAGTTAAAAAATGTACTGTGTAGGATAAAGTCAATTTTGCCAGCTGGGTGGATCTCAGATGTTTATAAATTCCTGTAGTCAGATTATCAATCTTTGGTTTGGTGAGACAACCATCAAAATTAAAATTTGTTTCATTATTTCATGTTTCCTGTTCCATGTCCATGGGGAAACTGAAGCCTAGATAATTGAGAAAAATTGGTTAGGATTTTTAGTTTGTTTGAATTTGAACAAATTTTGAATATTTTACTTCACCCTAAATTTTTCGAAGTTTATTTCCTAGGGGAAATTTTTCATTGTGATGAAATGGAAGAATTAATACTTTTAAGGCCTTGCAAGTCTTGGAGGTTCATAGCTTAATGGACAATAAAGCATGGTCTAATAGTGGTGCAAAATAAATAAAAAAGTGGATTTTTTGATTGAAATCTCACCAGAAACATATGAAAAGACTCTGGCCCTTTATGCCTAGAAGTTGAATTTGGCTTGCTAACAATTTGAACTTTGAAATATCTCAGGGCCTCTTAGGGAACAGCTGCAAAAAGTATGTGAGCAGCTGAAAGCCTGAGCATTTAATAATACTAGACTAATGGGTACATTAGGAAAGAAAACAAAATAATTTCCCAAGTGTTTCAATATAAAAGGTTCTAAAGTTTTTACATGGATTCTTTCTTTCTGATTGTCAATAAATATTTTGGTGTATCTGAAATCATAGAAAATTTTCACTTAAAAGCAGGACCAATTAATTGATTCTTTATAAGTTACATTGGTGTTTCAAATTTGATGTTTAAACTTCCAAGTATATAGCATGTTGTAATAGTAAAGTGTTATAATGGTAAAGTCATCAAATATATAGGAAGATTATTATTTCACTCTCAAGAGGAAATATTATGCCATAAGCGGGTAAAGCCTCTGTAATCCCTCATTGGAAGCGTTCCTGTCAATGTCACTGTAGTTTCAACAACTATGTGCTATTACTTTTCAGGAACTAGGGTTTATTTCCCTAAAGGGCAATGCAAGGAATGTCATGTGAGGCCATAGAAAAGTAGACTTTTAAAATATGAAAACATTTTAGGATAAAAATTATATTTGGATTAGGCAAGTTATGTGTCCTCAGTTTAATATGAGTTCCAATTTATAGTTCAAACAAGAAATCTCTTGTACCTTTGTGGTCACAAAAGAGTGATTTTTCTTTTTGGATTTAGGTCCATCCTTCCCGAGTTGACACCAGTTTCTGAGAACTCACTGGGGTTCTGCATACAGAATATCTTGCACTGAATTCTCCCTCTCTGGGCACACAGTCATACTGTTCAGGTGCCAAGTCCTGCATTTGCTTTGAAAGCTACTTCAATTGGCTGCCCCAAATAGCTTGAGGATTTAACTTCTCTTCATGAGTCATTCAATCTCTTCAAATCCTCTGAAACATTTTCTTCAAGATTCAACTCAAGAAACACTTACTGTAGATCTCTTATAATAGTGACTATATTAGATATACAAAGCTAGATAAAATTCAGGTTCCCATTCTTACAGTATGAGATAAACTGCTGTGAAATTGAATGACTGCTACACTGTGGCCAAGTGCTAGAATAGCAGATGGAAAGGAACAAAGAGAAGAATCAGGAGTCAGACTTGAATTTTGGGCTCCATTACTTACTAGCTTTCTGTGTTGCTTAGGCTAGGCCACTTCCCTAACTGAACCTCAGTTACCTGCCCTATTAATCTAGGATAACCATACTACATGCCTCAGAGGACTACTGGGAGGACCAAATGAAATAATCAAAATAAACCTTGTGTCATAGTGCTGAGTGTACGGGCATTTTTTATTAATACTCATATACTCTTTTTACATGCCTACAATACTTGCAATTTACCAAAGTACATTTATTTAAGTGTTAGAAAATTTTCAAAGTGGACAGGACTACAGAAATCATGTAGCTTAGTAATAACAGACACCTATAACACTTAGAGTCCCAGTGAGACAAAAAAAATCCGCCAGTTATTTAAACAAAAATAATTTAACATAAAGAATTGTTAGCTAGGCATAATGTTGTCAGATATATGACCAAAAACAGAAAGCCTAAAAACAGTAACTGTAGGAAGCAGCTATTACTCTTAGGGCTAGAGGAAGAAAAAGAAGAGCCTACTAAACCTTGGAAGCTTGGAAGAGGAGCCCTGGAGCTGAAAAAGGGACCTGCTCAGTTCTGCCTGTGCTCAGAGGGGAGACACTTTGGAGCTGGTTTTAGACTTCAGAGAAGGAGGCATTGATTGGCCGGTGTTTGGGCTGGTGTACTGAGAAGAGTGCAGTGAAGCTGGTTCTACATACATTGGGAGAACTGTGTATTGGATTCAGCTGCCGAAGAGACCAGCCCCTTCTGAGGTGAAGAAACTAGGGGGCAACACTCACAGGAATAGGAGGGGAGGAGAGGGCTCCCTAGCTTCCTGGGTCTAGTTCTTTCAACAACTGACTGCATCTTGATCTGAGATTCAAGCCAACCCTATGTTTTTCAAATACATCCACTGTTATTTTTTAAGTTATCTAGAATCTCTAGTTCTAGAGGAAGAAAAGTCTTAACTAATACAAATTTTGTGAGTCAGAGACTGAAATGAATATCTTGCCAGAGTAATGAGTTTTATACCAGGCATTGAATGCAGGGCCTTTGCACTGAGCTACATCCTGAACAATCTCTCTCTCTCTCTCTAAATTTTGAGACAGGATCTCACTAAGTCACTAAGTTGACTGGGTTTAAATTTAGGATCCTCAACCTCCTAGAGTACTAGAATTACAAGTGTGTGCTGAGGGCAGGGGTTTTAGCTCAGTGGTACCACTCCTGCCTCACAAGCACAAGGTCCTGAGTTTGATCCCCAGTACCAAAAAAAGAAAACAAAAAAAAAAAAGAAAAGAAAAAAGAAGTGTGTGTCATCACACCTGGTTAATGCATAACCAATCTCCACAAGAGCATATACGGTATTTGTAAAATCCACACTAAATGTTGCAATTAATTCAAAGAAATGGATTAAAGTTTTGCCCTCATGAATTTGGACATGACCCCAGATACTGTTTGTGTACTTTACTGGGATTCCTTGGTACAGCTTTATAATTCTGGAATGACTCTTACTGCTTCTGTCTTTGGAGCATGGCTGTGCATATGAAGCTACTGAGAAGAGTGGCCAAAGCAATTTGGAAGGAATGACTCTTCACAAGATTTAGTTCCGTCTCATACTTCCAGGGCTGGTAAAAGGAAATCTCTCATTTCTAAAAGAGAATTTCAGCTGTTCTGAAGTAAGTGAGCTAACTGGTAGCTCAGAAAATATGTTCATTTTTCATGTCAAATTTGGTGGTGTGGTTAATTTCAGCTAACACTTTCGTGCATCTAGCATTCTCAGCATCATTATTGTCAACTCTCTGGTGCCAAAAAATGCCTGGAATAGCCTGTGGTATATGTTGCAGTAGTGCAAGGCATGAATGTTCATCTGGAAATTATTTTGAGTAGAAAGTGATGTTTCCTTATTCCATCAAGAACAATCATTTTGGATCACATATAAGGCCAGATTTGGTGTTCAAAACAAAAACTATTTGGCACTAAAGGGGGTAACGGAAAGAAAAACTAGCAACAAGTATGAGTGAAAAAAAATCAGTAAATCGGCAGCACAAAATACTAGCTGAGCTTTTTTTTTTCATGGATGTCTTAATGCCTTCTGATAAAGACTTGTCCAAATTGTAGAGTAGGGTGGTTGAAAGATGGGGAGGGACTTAAAAAAGAAGAATTAAGTTAACTAAAACTGTACACTTGGTCTGTACAACACCAAGACGTACTAGAATAAAATTTTCACCTACATCTATTGTTTTTATGTGTTTTAATGTTGTAGCTACAGCCATACATACCAACTATCAGTTTAGAATATTTGACAGGCAATTTCATTGTGCGTATTAGGAAACACCTGGTCTACCATCACATTATTTATGTAGTGCTGGCTCATTCTACACATCTAGGCTATTCTGAAGTTTAATCTTGCTTGGATAAATCCTTCTAAAATACATCTTAATTAATGTGTATAGGCCAAAGTGATATGGTCAGAGACTACCATGGGGACAAAGGACAAACAAATTCCTGGGCCCTTAAATTGTTATTTATTGAAAGCATAATTTGTGTTTTCTTCTAAGACAATCAGGGACTTAAAAATAGCTTTTGCTGAAACCTATGACTCTTTGTTTAGGCCTGCAGATGCTGAATAAGTACCTACAAGCAAAAAAAAAAAAATCTTGACCTCTATCTTGTATCCTTTATTACCTCAAAAATTTGGATATAATCATTTAGGGAAGGTTGGCAAAACAAGGTTTATTGGCCCTAAATTTACCTAGCCTATCTCATTCTTCTTCAAGATTGAGGACACCAAGATAAGAGTAACTAAAATAATTCTCAGGGGCATCAGCTTGAACAACATCCAGTTTCAGATCCTCTCCCTGCAGCAACACCCAGAGGTTTCCAGCATTGTCCTAAACCTCGCAGACCACTCCGTGATGAGATCAACTTCTGAAGCAAGAACAGTCATCTTATGGGAACCAAATTGCCCCTCAAACCATGATGATTCCTCTTGAACTAGAAAGCAGGACCTCAGCCCACCACATCACCCTGTAAAATTGGTCTCCATTCTTTTATGAAGGGGCCAGTCTGATTCACCTCTTTAGATCTCTTCCATCTGCTCTTATTTTCCTTTGTTAGGGGACTGGCTTAAGCTGTGTCAGAGCTGTGTTCCCCTTTATTTTCTCTTACTTTCCAAGTAACGCTTTTGCTGTACATTAATACTGTTGCTTTAGTTCCAATTTCTGTAATCATGAAAGCAAGGACCCATACTAGCTGGTGACAAAGTGTTTGCAACTAAATCCTTTCTCTTTTGTGCTCCATTTCATTGTACTGCATGACAACCATTAAGTATTTAGAGAAAAACTGATGGCGGAAAAAAGCCTTTAATTGGATTTGGATGGAAATGCCCTGATTAGAAGCCTAAATTGTGTAAGACTAAACACTGTACAATTCATATAAATCTGGAAATAAAGAATTTCTGGTATTTGTGTAGGTTAGTTCCTGAGCCCATGTGATATGAAAGCTCCCCTGAGGAGCTTCTACCTGCTCTTCTGTTTCTGCCACTCTTAAACCCTCACTTCCAGGTGTCAACTTGTTATGTCACCTTGAAGTTTCTGTGATCATATTATAAGGACTATTGTATTAACATTGGACCCAGCTGGATAATCTAGGCTACTCTCTCACATTTGAAGATCCTTAACTCAATCATACATGCGAAGTTTTTGCCGCTCACAGGTTATGGGGATCAGGGCATAGACCCTCCCCCACAACTTAATTGGATTGAAATTATTCTCTATGTGATTCCAAATAACTGACCTCCAACCTGAATGTGTATAATTCATGTGAACTTCTAAACATTCCTTTCCCACCCTTTCAGCTTCAAAAGGTGATATATTGTGCTTTCATCATCAATCATCATCATCATCATCATCATCCTGAGAAAGTCTAAAACATAATTACAGAACTTTAAGGTAAAGTAACATCAAATTTCTACTAGTCTAGGATCAGTTGAGTATTTATTTCTATGTTCTTGAGGCCTGGAGATGGAAAATAAAACACTTGAATTTATTTATAAAATTCTCACTTAAATAGTCTTCCACAATCCCCATTGAATCCCTGGCAACTTACTCTTCCAATGGTTTCCTTCTTTAGCAAAGAGCATCGAGAGAGTATTAAACTTGATGTAATAAAAATGTTCAGCATCTTGATCAAGGAAACAGATATACATTTTCTAGTATGATTAGACAGAATTTGAAGTCTCTTCAGATCTTCAATTTCTATGATTCTGTTGAAGGGTTTCTTAAAATGATATTGATGCTAATATCAATGCAATACAGTACTTTAAAGAAACTGCCAATCTGTAACTCACTCTAGTATTGCTCACTAGTGAACTTCTGTTGCTAAAGTTTTTCAAAGGCCTATCACATAGTTTGTCAATAATTTTCAGTGATCCTTGTACTTGGTACCAGTGTAGTAAAAAAAGAGCTGAGATTTATAGTTGAATGAATCTGGACTCAGATTTTAGCAATGCTATAGGCATGTATGCCAATTTCTCTAAACTATTGCTTCCTTAGTGGAAAAAAGGGAATAGCAAGACCCATATTGCAGGGACTGGGGAATTAGATGTGATAATGATGGAAAGTACTAGGTGCTGCCTACTGCATAGTAGACACTCAATAAATGCTAACCCCAGACATTCTGCCAATGTTTATCTTCTCCAGTGTGTGGCAGGAACTGAGCTTGGCTCTAATTGCTTCCTTTTCCTCATCAAATTCATCATCTTTCACAGAAAAGAAGCAAACTGCCTCTAATTTGACCCCTAACGACCTTGTCAAACTGTATTAATGTCCATAATAAAAAACAAGAGCAAATATGTTAATGAATAGTAAGATTATAGTTCTAGTGTAAAGAATAATTAATTGTTAGCTTGAGTGAAGCTCCATGTCTTCTGATGGCTGCTGTTATATAAAATTATGAACTGTAAGAAACAAAAGGCCAGTAATGGTCACATGTGGCTGGCACGAGGGACTGTTATAGTCCAGGAATTCTCAGGTCAAAGATATGTTAATTATTGAAACAAAACATGACTATAATCTATTCTTTATTGTGCTGTTTTTATAAACAAATTTGTTACAACTTTTAGCTACACTGTTTGTTTTCTTTCCTTATTTATGATAGGAACAAACTGATCAAAATTAGATGTAAAAACGTGTTAGTCTTTTCAGTTTCTTATTTCTTTCAAACTTTTCTGACATATTTTGTGCTCCTTAAATACAGAGAAAGATTATGTTGTTAAATGTCAAAGGTAGATGTCTCAACATTATGTTCCTCTACCTTGGGTCTGAACAGCAAATGCATTTGAGGTCATTATACTCCCAAAATAAGAAATGTATATTGTTCTGAAATTTCTCAAGTTTAGCTCTCTTTCCTTAGACCAGCATTGTTGTATCTTATTTGGGACTGCCAATGCAGGTTATAGATTCAGCAGTGGTATAATAGTTACATTCCCATCTACCCATTCCTTGTGATTAAAAAAAATTTTTTCTTAATGAAATTATTTTTTCTTTATACCTCACATACATGTATTTTAGAAAACACACTTATGCCTCTAATATCTGTAAACTATTTTGGACTCTGAATGATTAACTTCCGTCTTACGTTGCTTAGTAAGAAGTAGTCTGAAGTTCACTCATTGAAACACACACATGCACATGCACACACACCTGGCACAGAGCCTCTTTATGTAGTAAAAAAAGGAGTAGAGTATTCTGTGGTACAGAATCAAGGGTGTAGAGGTTGGGCCTGTTAGTTAAAATTAATTTAACTTGAATGTTCATTTACTACCCCTTTTATAATTA
Source organism: Heterocephalus glaber (assembly GCF_000247695.1). The sequence continues at coordinate 2,957,930 of NW_004624774.1, forward strand.
TTATGCCTCTCAAGACTTAATGAAATTTCAGAACATGACACTGATGGGGTAGTTTTGTTACTAAATAAATTCTGGATAAATAAAATTCAAAGCCAAGAATCTGAAAGCTTCATTGCTGCAGGAATATAAATTCACTGAATTATTAGTGGGACCGAGGAAATTTGTAAGCTTTAAATTTATCTCAATTCAGAAAAGAGCACTAGAGATATTTTGCTACTTAAATTGTGTGTACTTATCAAGATTAAAGGATTTTTCTTAAGCCAAATTATAGCTCTCTAGTACTTCCTGTGGAAACTATCTAGCATGACTATTAATGTGTAGCTCATCTTCTCAGAGAGTCATTACTAATTGTAAATTACTATTAAGTATGACTATGCTCTTAATTACAGTAGGTTTTGGACTGGTCAGTAGAAGGTCAGTGGAGAGGAATCATTTTCCCTTCCAATAATGTGAATGGCATATATCATGATTTAAAATTTTCTAGCGTCCTTAAAATTTAAAAAGTATGATTATCAACATTATAAATTAAACCTTATGCATTATGTTCTCTCATACAAAATCAGAAGTCCACTGATTTCACTTATCTCTAATGTGCTTCTATTTCCTATATAAGAAGACCTTAGACTCAGTTTACTAGTGTAAATTATTACTTTTTAGTATTACACATGTTCTTTTTCAAGAATTATTGTTTTCACCCTGTTTTATATTGCTGTAAAATAATTATACAAAAGATTCTATATTAAAAAAGCATTAATCTTCTTTATTATTCTTTGTTAAATAATTTACTCATCCTTGGACTCTATTTTGATTTTTCTTTTTCGGCCTTTAGGATTTTTTAGTCTTTAGAAATCTGTGGGGCTTGTTTTATTACTACTTATCATTTTATCCAAAATGTGGTATTTTGATAATTTTGTTTTATTTTTTCTTATTATTTTATTTAATTGCTGTGGAGAAGAGCTCTGAGGACAAGCTGAGTTTTTTTTCCTTTACAAGTAATATTTTCCCCCTGCAAAACCCAACCTCCTCTGCCTGACTCCTTATAAGAAATTAACTTTCCTTTCGACATTCAAATATTTAACCAGGATATGACCAAGTGCTGATCTCATCTTAATATTGTTGCTGGCTATATGATGAACACCTTTGATCTGCAAAATCAGATCGTCAGCTCAGGGAAGTATTTTTCTATGTGCATAACTTTTATTTTGATTTCAGTACTTCTTTCTCATTTTCATTTGTCTGTGATCTAAGAGAGGGATTCTGTCTTCTCCTTTACACAGGTAATTCAGTTTCCACAGTAATGATTCTACTCTTTATTGGTTATAATGCAGTTTAAAATTTTAATTATAGTAATATCAGTCTCTTCCTATTTTTCATATTTACCTAGTTCACTTTATTTTTCTGTATATGACAATGATCTAATCTTTCTCCTTTGTCTCAGAGTTGTTTTATTGAAATTTATTATGAGCACAAAGCAGGTGCTATCTGAATTTGATTTCTGTTTTAATATATAATTTTTTCAGGTAGATAGGTACTCTGTCTCTGTTTTTTGATTACAGGGTTATCTACCTTGGTTTTGCAGAATCTTTTCATATATTCTATATTGTTTATCCATCCTTGAACATGAAGAGATTGAGTTAGGCCTGACATTAAGTATAAATCAGGTAGGAAGTTTCTGTGTGGGTCCTCAATTCCTAATATGCCTAAATCCATTAGGTTAGACTCTTCGGTGTTTAGATTGGAGGACTAGCTGATGTAAGTTTTCATGGTTAGGTCAGTGATCTCACCAGCCAGTTAGGCATGGAGAAAGATGTAGGGCTTTAGGAAAGTCCAGAAGAACCAATTTGTCTCTGAACCATTACTCCCTGAGTTTGGTGAGGCATGGGCACTGGGAGTGACCTTTTTGTGTCTGTTGTATCCACTGCGTCAGCTTTTGCACCTACTCTGTGTCCCTGTCTGATCTCTTTACTACTGTCCAAGGCTCAGAAGAGCTCCCCAATACTAACAGATGCCAGTTATTCTGGAATTTTCCCTTTAATAGGCCACACTTACTTTTAATATCCCTCAAAGAGCTGCTTATCATCCATGGTGGTGAAGTGGTTCCTAATGGAAAGTTCTCTATTTCTTCTGCTAGCTACCATTGCAAAGGAAAAGAAATAAAAATCTAATTCTCCCTCCTCCCTTTAGGGAGTGTGAGTGTGTTCTATCTATTTGCTTAATAAATATGCGTTAAATTTAATTATTGTTGAATTGTCTTCCTACAGTTTTAAGTAGAATGACCCCTCCTACGTACCAACAACAACAAAAAAGATTATCAGAAATTTCTGGAAATACAGCTTTTGTAAAATAACACTTCTGACAACCAATCTAACAACTTCAGTGATGATATTGCTTAGGGAAGTTCAGGAGTCTAATTCTACAGCAAATTTCAGGTGGAATGTCCTTCTTAAGGTAGCCACCCACCATCGCAGGTCAGTAAGTAACAGTGACTTTCACTCTTTTAAAGGAAAAACACTAATGCAAATGTTGATCAACATCTATTAACAATGACTGAGCAATGCTCATTGCTTGGAAAGGTGAGAGGGTTAAAATTTGAATCATTTTCTGAGGAAACCTGTTCAAGTCAGGCTATAACTTCATACTTCTGAGAGCATGACAGGATTGTATCCCTAGGATTTTTCTTCAAATCTCTAGATTCTACTTTTTCCGCCTTGTTTTTTGTTTCTCTTGAGCACTTCCATGCCCAGACTAGGAGGCTATTTTAGTATCACTGTTCCGTAAATTCTTTAGATTAACCTTTAGTGGCACCAAAATAGCCTAAGTATGTGGATATACAGATCTTAATTAATTTTTAAGGCATAATAGAGTTCCTAGATACAATATATGTTTTAAAAAAGAAAAGAATTAGAAAACAGCTTATCTAAGGAACTTACAAATCAATAAGATAAACAACCATACCAAATGAGAAGCAGAAAATATAAGCAGACATTTCACAGAAGAAAAAATCCAGGTGATCACAAACATAGAAAGAGACAGCCTTACTAATACCCAGAGAAATACAAATTAAAACATCCTGATGACATTTCACAACAGTAAAATTGACAGAGTCTAGGAAGTTTGTTAAATGAAGTGTTGGTAGGGGAAAAGAAACTCTTAATCACTGATGGCAGAAGTACCAATTGATACAACTGCTTTGGACAGTGATTTTGTGATAGTAAGCAGAGTCGACTATCTATCTATCTATCTATCTATCTATCTATCTATCTATCTATCTATCTATCTATCTATGTCCTATGACCTTCCATTTGGCTTCTGGGTTTCCATCCTAGCGAAATCTTTGTACTTCTCTGAGCCATTCTTTTAATAACAATAAATTGGAAATGACTCAGATGTCTATCAGCAAGAGAATGGAAACTACTAAACTGTGGTATATTGATGAAGATGGAATGTTATGCAATACCAAAGTAAATGAACATTCTCATATGTCAACATGGACAGGTTTTAAAGGCAGTGTTGAATGAGAAAAAGGGATTACATTTTGATACCACTTATTTAAATTTAAAATGGCAAGCAATGGTAATACAGCATTTAATGAATATATGTGAATATATACACATTGTATGATTATATGTGTGAATTAAATATATTTCATTTTAGAAGAGTTTATCTTCTAGGATTGGAGAGATGTAAATGTATCTGTGGATGGAAAAAGAGAAGATGGCAATTTTCTTGTAATGTGTGTGCCCATTTCCTTAAATAAAAGAGCTCTGGAAGTAAATACTGCAAAGCATGGCTCACTTACAATAGTGGGTACATTAGTATTTGCTGTATTTCCTTGTAAATATTAGGCTTTTGTATTAAAAAAAAAAAAGGGATCCTGTACATATACTCTTTGGGCCCCTAATCTGTCACTAAATTCTCTGCTGGTCCTATGGGTGCCAGAACATCAGCAACATGCTGGAGGGCTTGCCTGTCCTTTCTGCACATGGGAAGCTGTTTTCTAGCTCTTGATTTTGTCTAGACATAGTTTTTCTGCAGTGTTTTTCTCAGCTGCACATATGTTAAATACCTCTGAAAAGTGACATCAATCCACTTTCAGGGGAGAAACAATTTTAAAACTGCAATTCATCTGCAATGATTCTTATTTTTAATATTTTAGGATAAATATTAAAATGTCATCTAAATGACAACAGTGCAAATAATGGATTTTTATACTCAGACATTATTGTTATCTACTTCATCTGCAATGTTATTTGATACCTTAGGAGAACAAGATTCTTTATAAAAGTAGATTGTGATCTCTCTGTTTTAAAACACAACATGAGAGGTAGACATCTTTTCTTCTTACATTTCCAATCTAATAATCCTCCTTTTCAATAGCCTTAGTGTTATAAAAAAATAAAATTCAGAAAAAGAGTTGTACTTCTATGGACCTCACCAGAATCATGTGGAGGGTTTTGAAGTGTTTTAAAGGAAATTTCTGCCTTGCCTTAGGCTAGAGTAAGGGCTAGGAGTGAAGAGGGTGGATCCATAGGAAAGAAGGCTCAGCTCTGGTGTGAAGTGCTGTGGTGATTAGAGGAAATGACTTATCAGTTCCTTTGTGATCTCCAAAAGAAACCATTTGTGAAATCAATGGCTGCCTGGCAGAGCCCATCAACTGGCGGTCAAAGATATATATCTTCATTACTATCAGTTACCTGTGTCCTTTGGGTGGCTAGAAGGGACCTAAATTCTATAGGTCAGAGCACCATCATGAGTAAAGGCATCACACTGATTTACATGCAATTATTATATGCAAGGGGAAGCTTGGCACTACTTTATCTTACAGGAAATCAAATGCTGGCTTAACTGTTATTATCTAGACAGCTTAATATGTTCCTTATGAGAAAATTTCCAATCTATATCAACCCACTTACAAGAACTAATAGATAGAGTGGAAAACATAAAATATAATTACTGTGGCAATGATGTGCACAATCACTTCAGCTGCTGGGCTACTTTGGGATGTTTAAACAGCTAATGTGAAGTCAGGAAGGGGAGAACATTTTTCTGATTAGTGCTGTGTAGGGAATACTGAGAAAAAGTACATAGAAAATGCTTGTAGCCATGTGAAATAGCCCAAGTGGAGCTGAAATAAGACCCCCTTTCATCCTACAAGTTATTTTGGGGTTAGAATGTTTAAATAAAAACAAGATGGATAGTTCCTCAGGATTTCAGAGCTGGAACAGAGAACCTTTTGCTGAGGCAAGGAGGAATGGTGGAGGCAGTCACATTCCAATGAAAAAGTCCTCTACCATGGAGGTTTGGCTCAGAAAGCAGTGGCTGGGCATCTGGAGCCTGAAGACTTACACCTTTTAATGGGGAATACCTCTTTTTTTAAATTTTTTTAAATTTTTTTTTTGGGGGGGCGAAATATCTCTTTATAGGTCCTTGGAAATTTTGGATCCTTGTGGTCTGGCATGGCTAGGAGATTGCATCGTAGTGTAAATAAGCCACACTGGGCTTCAGCATTTTTCTTCTAAACAATTCAAATAGACCTTAAGATAGTTATTGGGACTTTGTGGGGTGAGGGTCACATAAATAACAGCTCACTTGCCCCTTTGGATTTAGAAGTCATTGAAAAATATATTACTGGAAAGGACGTGGCTAAACATCAAAATGCCATGTTTAGTGGTTCAGTTGAATTGGAACAACTTGGATCTGCAACTACCAGTACTTTCTCTGAATGAAGCTCACTACCCAGCCACAGGCCTCTCCTAAGGCAGGACACTCAGGTTATATTCTGGGACACGGCTGTTCCTATAGTTTGAAGGCTGAGGCCCATGGTCCAGCCCTTCTCCCCAGTTCACTCAACTACTCAGGGAGGAGAAGGAGGAGGAAGAGGAAAAAGAAGGGAGTAGTAAGAGGCAGACCCAAATATTTCTCCCACACTTTTCCTGCTTAATGTTTCTCTGTATAGAAATATGAAAAGTATTATATTATCTCTATAATGGTCCTTGACCATATCAAAGATCTATTTATTCTAATTACATCTTTGGGCTAAGATTAGTCAACATATAGGAATATATATTTTGGAATTGCCAGGAGCACTCAGATATCAACTCTGGGAAATTATAAACTAACAGTTATTGAGTATTAGCCATCTCAGTCTAAGCTGCTCATCTACAGATGCAAAATCAAAAGCCCTTATAAGAGCAATTTGCTCAGGGTCAGAGTTAGTTAACTGCAGGCTGGGACCAGTAGCCAGGGTTCTTTCTCCTTGGGTAAGGCTTCCTTTTAAGGAACTGTATTCATATCAGTACTGGGATATTACTAGTAAATATTTTGGTGGGAGTGGTGCTACTTACAATCTGACAATCTCTGTTCCAATAACATGTTATCCTATTTCATCCTTACAATCATAGTGAAATTGATAATATAATTGTTTTCATTTAACAGATAAAAAAATTCATTCTCCAAGAGAGAAGAGAGACTTGTCCAAGGTCATTCAGCAAATGAGTGAGGACTCAGATCCACCCAACATTCTTCCCTAAATCAAAGCTATGAAAGATCATTAGGGAAGATCTTGCCTAATCTTCCAATTCTACTGCACGGAAACAGGAAGTATGATTCCAAAGAATGGGCCTATGAGTGCACTTCCAAACCACAGCTAATTTTCCCTAAGAGTCTTCCGGATGGTGGGTTTTTTGAGTACTTTCCAGAAAAAAAAAGTCAATTAATATCTTACTGTTACTTGTACATAGAATTGTATATAACTGTTCAATAAATTGCAAAACAGAGCCTCTGGCTTCACACATTACTGATAATGAACATCAGAACTTTGGTTGGTTCAATTAACACATTGTAATTTCACTCAATGAGATGACTTTCAATTAAAAACTTGTTAACTGCATACAGAGACTAGAAGAAAGGCCAAATGCTAACATGTGGCATCCTTTAATTACATGAAGAAATGTTTGGAATTCAAAGGTGATGGGAAGCATTTTGATCTCCGCATAATGAACAATTGTTCATTATCATAGTCCTATCGAATTCTAATTACTTACAGGAATTATATGATCCCTTAAATATTAGAAGTGGCAAATACAGTGTATACAATATTTTCATGAAGTAAGATTACTACAGGTTTAATAGTGAAATACAGTGAAGTCTTCCAAAATTTTTGTTGTGTTTATGCAGAGTCAGTGAGGTAAACAATACAGTTAGAATCAGGCAGACTACCAGATAACATGTTGACCTTCACTTTCTTCCCACTTCCTTCAGACAAAGGAAGCTTGGGAGGAGTAACAGGGGTACCTGCAGATAACGTTTAAAAAGGAAAGATGGTCAAGACATGAGCTCTTGAGCCACAGATTTTTAACTATATCACTTTCCCAGAGGAAAGTTAACTTTCTGTGGGGAAAGTTAATCAATGCAGAACTGGAAAATCTGCCCGGATAAAGAATAGTCTGTGGTGCTGAAGTTTTGGCTCCATGTTCTAATGTTGAACTTGATCAGCTAGGGGTACTTGAAGGACTCTTGCTGAGATTGGCCAGGCCCAAGCTGTCTAAAATGAAAAGTTCAAACTGTCTAAAATGAAAACAGGATAAAACTTTGGCTTTTTTCTCCAAATTTGAAGGACCCATTCTTAAATTTTAGCATTTCCATGAGGGGTTGCCTGGTCAGGAGTATAGATTCCAGTGAAGGAGGCCTGAGGAAGTCAGAGTCACTCATTGGTAGGCCACAGATCATGGCTGGTCCATAGACATATTTTGTTCGGCTTAAGTAGTGTTTAATTCTTACCTAATTTTAGAATCAAGAGACTTCTACATGAAATAATTGTATTTCTAGCTCTCTTTAAAAGTCAAGATGTAGCTAGCTTAGCTCATGTTTTTCCTGGAGGCTGGAGCTACACTGTGGCTACCCATTCAGGTGAGATATAGACTCCTCACTTTGTTTTGTTTTGTTTTTTTTGGTACCGAGGCTCGAACTCGGGTCCTTGCGCTTGCGCAGCAGGTGGCAAAACCACTGAGCTAAATCCCCGGCCCGATAGACCCCTCACTTTGCACAGAGCAACCCACCACCATTTGACCCCAGCTCTATCTGCCTCTTCATATATATTATTTGCCTGAGCCTCTAGTGTTGGGCTTTACAACTTCTGCTTGATCTGGATTCCTGGAGAACACTAGGAAATATAACCAAGTAAAGATGCAGAGACCTTTCCACCACAACGTTAGTAGTCTGACATAGTCAGTTCCTTGGTTTGGGGCAGTACTGTCTGTCCTTTGAAAAAAGGAGGGCAATAAAACATGGTGAAAATCCTCAGAGGAAGAAAAGAGGGAGAGAAACACTGATGCAGGTAAGTGCCTCCAGTACAGTATCCTTCTTGGAACAGGTAGGTAATGAACTCTCTTTGCCCTTGACTACCCCAAAACAAATTGCCATTTAATTTTTTAATTAAGCTGAAAAAATATCAGCCAGTGAAAAGTACATCAAGCCAATTCTGCTTTCTTGAACTACTTAACCATTAACCTTCATGCTCACATCTACTTTGGTGAAAAGGACATCTATATTTCTGGGATATTAAGGAAAAAATCTTGCTCATCACTGACTGTAAAATGTAGTTCTCTTGCTACATTTATAAAACTGTACAGGTAAAATGAGCTGTGGATTTGAGAATGTGGGTGACACAGGAGAGGAAAGACCAGGGATAGCACAGCCCATCATCAGTATTCAGATTGTTGAAATGTTGCCCATGAATTAATTTGTTTATTCAGGGCTCCCTGAGTAATTCATTCCCGTTATCTTCACTTCTGAATAATGAGTTTGTATCTTTTGAACTTCATGCTATTTCTAAATTGGCCTTAAAACTCATTTCACATTTTAGAATAATAATTCCTTTGTATTAAAAACTATGTGGACAAGGACGTAATAAATAAAATCCTTTGGACCAAAGGAGACCTGAGTCATAGTCTCTGCTCTTCTGTGAACCACTGTGTTACTCAGTGTGGTCATACCACCTCTCTGAGCCTTACTTTTTACTTTGTAAAGAAGATATGAGAACTGGATGATCTTTCAGACTTTTTGAAATTTTTATATTTTGAGAAACAAAGAATTGGGAGATGTTCTTAAATTCGAGGCAGGCTGGTACCACTGGATACTAACAAATAAGTAAAACATAGTAGTTTCCCTCTGGGTTTCTTTATGCAAAGACCTATTTTGATCACTTTCTTTTTTTTTGAAAAAGCATACTTAAGCTAGAAAATCATAAGAAATAACACATACTTTAGATATTTTAAGTTATCACACATTTATTTTCTAATATTTCATAGGGCTAAGGACTTTTTTTTTATTTTTGGGTCTGTTAATTAGTCATCCATTAGAAACTTTGTGACTTCTAGGACTGATTTAATGTGGAGCAAGAATTTAGCCATTGAGAAAGTTTATAACATTTCTTACTTGGTTTCCTTTATCAAGATTAAGCATTTAACTCAGTTTTCACAATACTGTTTTTGCCTTTGTATTTCATTGGTTTAGTTAATATTTAATTACATTACATAATTGTTATAATGTGTGCAAATAGCATAAGCAAAGACAATAATGCTTGGTAAGGATAGAGCTCATATGGAATGCAGGAAAGTACTGGATTTGGGGATACTATACATTAGTGATCAACATGTTGAGGTCCTAGTTAGTACATGGATAATAAAAAGTCAATTAGGGGTGGGGAAGTAGCTGAGTCACAAAGTACTTGTCTATCATGCTTGAGTCCCTGTGTTCAGTCCCCAGTACTACTAAATAAGAAAATAAATAGTCCATAAAATGTAAGTTGATCAATCAGACTGCCAAATGAATGTTTTCTCAGTTCAAATTGATTGCAGGTAAACAAAACAATCCTAATAAACTTAGGCAAGGAAAGCAATTTATTGGAAGGCTCTGAGATGACACACTAAACTGAAGGGAAAGCCAAACAGCTAGTTCTCTGAAAAATAAGAACTTGGGAAACACTGATTATCTCAGGAGCAGGCACTAATGGACAATCTCTTCAGGGTGTCATCACTGGATAAATTGGCTCCAAATGTCTTTTCATCTTTTTGTCACTCTGATCAAGACCAGACTCTCCAGGAGAGACTCGAATTGGTCTATGGCACATATGTACTATCTTAAAGCAAAAACAACAACAACAACAACAAAAAAAACCAGACAAGATAGAGAACTTCTACAAGACAGCATGAACTGAGGATGGATCATTCTCCAAAGGCAATTTAGAAACTGTCACTAGAGGGAGGGAACTATGCATGGTGCGCCTAGGCCTATATAAGTGTATTAGTCCAATAAGATACATAGAGATACAGAGAAAGTGATTTGTTACGCAGAATTGGCTCACATAATTATAGAGGCAGAGAAGATCCAGTTTTTGCTGTCTGCAAGCTGGAGCCTAGGAAAGGTATAGTTTCACTCCAAATCTGAAGGCTTGAGGGGCCGGGGATTTACCTCAGTGGTTCTGCTGCCTACCTCGCAAGCGCAAGGTCCCGAGTTTGATCCCCAGTAAGAACAACAATAAAAAAGTGTACCAAATCTGAAGGCCTGAGAACCAGAAAAGTCCATGTTCAAGGCCAGAGAACATGGATGTTCTAGCTCTAGCAGAGAAAATTCACCCTTCATCTGCCTTTGTGCCCTACTCAGACCCTCAGTGGATTGGATGACGCCCATTACCATTGGTGATGAGGATCTTTTTTACACAGCCTACTGATTCATATGTGACTCTCTTCTGGGCAGCCCTGTCAAGTTGACATATAATTTAACCACCACATTAAATATATGTGCAGAATATAGCCTTAGCTATGGGTTAACAGCGTAAGAGGTGACTAATGATTCTGGCTAGAAGGCAGCAAAGGATGTTCACAATACAAGAAAACCTTCAGTAGTTGAGTATAGCATTAAGCTTCCACATCTATTGTTTTCTGAAACTCTCAAGGTTGCAACCTTCAGAAGCTCTATGCAAAATGCACCAGTTTCCTTGACCATCCACACTGTTTCAGCTGAGAGTAGGTGGGGAGGTCTATATTCTGGCCGTAGCTTGTTACTTAATAAATGTGTGATCACGGGTGGGCCATTGCTTCTGAAGCCCCAACTTCCCTATGTACAAAATAAAAGCTCCTTCTGGGTGTAATACTTTTGTCATTACCGTATCTGTACACATCCTTTTCTTCATATTTGACTATAATTAAATAAAGCAGATATATCTTCATGTACTGTGTCTTGTTGGTATTATTTTGCATGCCTAAAAGTTAGAGTTATATTTTGGTTGAATGGATATGATGCTTAACTATAAATTAGGACTTTTATTATACCAACAGGAAAGCATTAGAACATATGCTGTTGCTTATTTTTGCATTTATTTTTGCAGTAGTTAGCTGGCTACTACATTACATTTTTATCCCAGGTCGCTTCTCTTCTATTCTTATAAAACAACATATCTGCAAGAGATTTCATCTTCAACCATGAGCTCTTTTTTAATGCCCCCCCCACACCTCTGTGCCTATAATGACATTTTCTTGATTTTGGATTTTGTTTATTTTATTTTATTTTATTTTATTTTTGTCTGCTGGGCTTGGTTGCTATTTTTATTATTTAAATGTTTTTCTCACAATGTGGTTTTCTAGAGTGTTCTAAAAGTAAGAAGTACTTTTAATTTTCATCATATGCCCATTTTAAGCCTCGGTATTGTGTGAAACTCCAGAGAACTCAAACTTTACTTCAGACTAGGGAGAGGAAGCTCTGGATTAGGTTACATTCCTACTACCTGGTAAGATGGGAGTTCAAATTTAAATTAAATTTAGTCATAGACAAAAATATTTGTGCACTTCAGTTTATGGACTGGAGTTTTATCTTTGAGAGAATCGTTTTCAGTAAGCGATAACCCTAAGTACGGCAAATGACCTGTCAAATGTTTATCTTTCAACAGTTACTGTGGCAGCAGCGTGAGGTAGAGAGAGATAGGAAGAGACTTGGGAAGGGAGCCCAGGAAGGAGGTAGCAGGTGAATCCACACAGTTGTGGTGGAGGGGACGTAGGGAGGCAAATGAACTCACCTTCTGCATGTTCACCAAACCTACTCCCTTCCCATTGGGACACAGAGCTAGGCTACATTCTAGGCCTCCTTTACAGGATGTGCTCATGTTGCTGACTTCTGATCAAGGGAATATGAACAGAAGTGAGGCATTATCATGTGCAGGCTTCCGTACCACCACCACATGCTTTCTACTCCTTGTCTACTAGCCTGATGCCAAGACTGGGATAACCTGGAAACCATGTGCCCATGGCAGATTCTTCATTGGTCTGGGATGCTAAATGACTGCATGAAATGTTTGCAAACATGCACATATCTCTAAGCATATGAGCAAGAAATAAATTTCTATCACACACAGATCTCCAAATTTCCAAGTTCATCTGTTAGTACAGCCAGTGTCTTCTCTACTAACATAGGTCCAGCATTTCTCTGGGGGAGAGCAGGTCTTAATCCTCTGGACACATGGAAGGCTTTGCTCTGTACCCAATGCTGCACCCTTCCATCCTCTCATTACAGGAAAAACAGAAAAGTAGAAAGAAAATAAATGTCACAACTTGTCTCACTTGCCAATGATAAACATTCTTAACAATCTGATATATTTTATTTCATCCTATATTTTTCTGTAGCAAAAAGGCTGTACATGTCCTTAGTCTCTTTATAAAACCATTACTTATCATCAGTTGTAGCCCATCTTACATTTTTTTACACTTAGTGCTTTACTTATTCATTCAGCATTCACTGAGTGCCTGAGTGTCAGGGACCGACTTAATGCTAGGGTTAAAAACATAACATAGTTCCTGCCTGTAAACTATAAACTCATGGAGGAAAGAGATGCCTAAGGAGATAATGACAGAAGAGTGACAGAGGAAGGACTTAAGGAAGCAAAATATATTCCTAATATATTTAAAATAAATAAACATTTATGGAGTATTCACTATTGAGTATTCACTGTTCAAATTACCTTAAATTAGATACACGCTCATTTAATCCTCACAACAATTCCATGAGGAACATATCACATTAGCTCAACTTCAGAGGTGAGAAAACAAGCCACAGAGAAGTTAACTAACTTGCTCTTTGTCCAGGGCTTCATGGTAGAAGATTCAGCTCTGTGTGTGCGTGCGTGCGTGTGTGTGTGCGAAAGAGGGGGGGAGTGGGTGATCAGAGTTGGCTTCCTTGAAGGGAAGATTAAAGATGGGAAAGTGCAGAGTGACACATGCAAAACTACAAATGAAAAACAGTGCCCTGGTAAAGCTAAGAGATGGAACATGTGGCCTAGGCCTTTGGATCCTCCAATTTCTGCTCATTCCCAGCATTGGAACTCAAAGTGAGGTAATCTTTAGCCTCAAATGAGGAAGTTAGAGGATAGAACAAGGTAATAAACCTCTAAAGGGAGTCTGGCTTTGTTAACGAATTCCTTATAGACTTGTAGCTATTCATTTGGTATGTAACATTTGAAATCACAGTGACCTCCTTAGCTAGTAAATATAAACCAAGCAGTGTTCTGGAATCTGAGAGATTTATGACCTCTCCTCCCTGGAGCTTGGCCTGATGGAAATTAACAATTTCCTTCCTTTACAATGGTGACAGTTCTGTATGTTGTCACATCCAGAAGGGACACATATTTTCAGAGACCTAATGTCTAAATGTTAAGGAAAGAATATGGTGTAGATGACATTTTTTCATTGAATTAACAGTAGTGATACTGAGGAGGTGGCAAGTTTACAGCCCAGACCTGTGAACAAAGCTGACCCAAATGCACCCTTCAGTCATGCAGCTTAAAGGCATCCTCTTAGCCTTGCTGTCTTCATCTAGAAAGCATGGTTCCATCATGTGGACCAAGCTTCTGCAACTTTTATAATTTAGGGCCTGTGGGGTAGGCAAAGCAATTTTGTGTTTATGATGAAAGATCTTGAAAAGGCTTGTACCTCACAGTAGCCCTTTCTTATTGGCAGATGCTACCCTGTTTCCTTCATGATTTTCTAAGCTCCAAGCCTCCCTGTCAAGAGTGCTTGCCCACTTGCCTGATGTCCTTGCCCATTCTGTAGGACACCATGAAAAAGTTTGCTTATTTTGCTGCCTCAGTATTCTTTGGTAAAATCCTAACATTATTCTCTCCCCCATATAAACGCCAATAATTTAGTAACTGTGGAAGACAGAAAATAACCCTCTGAAAAAGCCCTACCGAGGTCACGAGTTGCCCAGAACAGGCTGAATCAGCCTGCTGCAGACAGGCAGGTCTGCGCACGCCCCACAGAGGTCGCAAGTCATGCGGAACACGCCGAATCAGCCCACGCCCTGGCAACAATCCACTGGACGCCCCCACCCCCGCCCCCCGCTTCTCTGTACAGCCACCTGGTTCCACACTACAAAGACACAGAGGACACCAGACCACCAGACCACTGTACTGAGTCCCACCGCTCCCGGCCCAGAGGCAGGGGCTTCTGAGCCGCCATCCCACTGCTCCTGGTCCAGAGGAAGGGGCTTCCCGGCCACCATCCCTCCCGCTGCTCCCAGCCCACAGGAAAGGACTTTTGGGCCACCATCCCTACTGCTGCTCCTGGCCCCTGTCCCACCTCTCCCAGCTCAAAGGAGGTAATCCGTGCAGGTGCCAAAAGCCCCTCACCTCCAGTCGAAATGAGAAAACAAGTAAATAAGTCTCAAAACCAGACTTCCAGATCATCTACAGCAACCCCAAAAGGAAATGAGACGGAACACTCTGATAGTCAACCACCTGGACCCACTGAACTGGCAACAAAAGGGGGTCTGGAACAAATGAAATCAGAAATAATTTCTCAGATAACAGGAGAAATTGTGCCCCTAGTGCAAGACATGATTAATAAATCTAGAGAGGAGCTCA
>NW_004624774.1:2977920-3008390 GCF_000247695.1 Heterocephalus glaber
ATTATGTAAAGGTACAATTCCCAATGAGAAATGTAATTGTGTTGTGTACCTAAAATGTACCAATAAAAGAATTTAATAATAAAAAAAAAAGAAAAGCAACCCTGCAAAGATGCCCAGTTCTGAAAACAAGGAACCTGTAAACCTGTCAGCTTACATGGTGAAAGCAACTTTGCATATTTGATTTATGTTAAGGATCTTGAGATGGGGAAAAGTTCCAGATAATCTGTGTGAGCCCAAAATAATTACAAAGGCTTTGTAAGAGAAGCCTTTTCCACTGGAAGTAGAAAAGGAAGGCAGAAGAGAGAAGCAAGAGGAAATTTGATGACAGATGAGAAAGTGGGGGTGATGTACTATAAAGACTTAACTTGCCATTGGTGGCTTTGAAGATGGAGAAAGTTGTTACAACCCAAGGGATGCAGGTGGATTTTAGAAGCTGGAAGAAAAGGAAATAGATTTTTAACCATTGTGTTCAGAAAGAAATGCAGCTCTGTCAATATCAAGATTTTAGCCCATCAGAACTGCGTCAGACTTTTTTTGTAGTAGTGAAGATGGAACCCAGGGAGTTTTGATCTACATCCCCAGCCATTTAAAATTTTTACTTCAAAACAAAGTCTCACTAAGTTTCCTGGGCTTGTCATCTCCTGCCTGTCTTCTGGGTAGCTGGGATTGCAGTGCTCCACTATGCCTGGCCATGTCAGGTTTTTGATCTCCAGAACTGTGAGATAATAAATTGCTGTTATTTTAAACTACTGTTTGTGGTCAATTGTTATAGTAGTGACAGAAAACTAATACAATGATATTTGCAACTTTCTGTCTTGATAAGGCAAGCAATTCAGAGCCCCATCGTGCAAATAAGTCTATAGTACTTATGCCTTCTCACATCTCAGTCTCAGCTAATTTTCCGGCACCAACCTGCATTATCTCACATGTACTATGGCTCCTGCTTTTAGCTTTTAAAGAGTGTTGTCTTCCTGTGCCTGGGGAGACCCTGTCCTTCCACAGCTGGAATGAAGCCCACTGAATTGTAATCTCATTTCGCATCAGTGCATACCTTATATATTTTGAAGGCTGCAACAGATGGGGGAAAGATTTGACCTTTATGATTTTGCTAGAAAACGTCTTACAGTAATTCTGTTCTTTTAGCTGTCTCATTCACCCTTCATTGCCTTTGGAAATGCACGTTTTCACATTTTACTGTTTACCATAGATTTTTCCTTGAAATCAAGCATCGCATCTGCTCTGGCTTGGAGAAAGAGGCCAGAACATCTAATGGGTTGTTAACATCTGTAGAGTTTTAGAGTATGAAGAAACTCTAAGAAGCCAAAATCAGTCAGGATGGATGACTCAGTAGGAATCTGGGGGGTTACTTATCTTGGGTTCCTCACTTAAGGCACACTGGTCCAGAGTACTCATTGCAACAGACTCCAGGTTCAAGATTTACTAAATACATTCTATATTCTTACAGTGTTTCTCATGATGTAGAATGCATATTGTGCTGGTAGATAAAATGGTTTAAAGTGCTTCATGGATAGCATCTGATAACATTGCATTTTGGAGGGTGAGAGTTATTCTTTTTTGAATTCTCTTACAAGCCATCTCTGTGCATCAAGGTTAAACCCTTTGTGCTGGTGTGCCTTTAACACTTTTTGGCTTGAGATAGTCTGCCTTTTATTACAGAAAGCGCAGGCCTGAGTCAGGCAATGAAAAATTTTAAACAGCTTTATTCAGGTATAACTAACATAAAAGAAACTACATTTATTGAAAGCATACAATTTGAAAAGTTTTGACATGGGTATACCTATAAAACTATCACCATAATCAAGATAATGAATATGTCCATCAACTCCCCAAATTTCCTTGTAATCTATTATGGTCCTTTTTTCCCCACACTGCTTTCTACTTCTTTTCCAGGCAACTACTGACCTTCTCTCTGTCACAATATATTAGTTTACATTTCTGAGAGGTTTGTATGAGTGTAATAATTTAACTTCTACCTTTCGTTGAAGGTGTCTGGCTACTTTCACTTGACATACTTATTTTGAGATTCAGCCATATTGCCATGTCTATCTGGGTAGCATTCCTTTGTACAGATGTATTTCCTTTTGTTTATCCATTCATTTGTAGATGGACATTTGGGTTTTTTCCAGCTTTTGATTATTGCAAATAAAGAACCTATGTATACTCATATTCAAGTCTTTGTGAGAACATATGTTTTCATTTTTGGGGAGTGAATAGCCAGGAGTGGAATGGCTGAATCATGTGATTGATGTTTAATTTAAGAATTCACATGGCAGTGTATATTTACCTTAAAGTGCCAAACTGTTTTTCAGGGTGGGTATACCATTTTATATTTACACCAGAAGAATATGAGAGGGTGAGCTCTTCACATCCTTGTTGAGCTCTTATTTTAAATTCACATCTTTTACATTTACATAATTTTAGTAAGTATATAGCTATAGCTCATTGTAGTTTGTAATTGCATTTCTCTAGTGACTAATATGTTAAGCATATTAAATGTCTTTCATTATGTTATTTGCCAAATGTTTATCTTTTGTAGTCAGATGTTTTTTCAAATATTTTGCCAATTATCAGAAGTGGTTTGTTGTCTTACTGAGTTCTGAATGTTTCAGTACTTTATTGGATATACCATTTTCAAATATTTGCTCTTACTCTGCAACTCATCTTTTCACTCTTGTAATAATGATTTTTTGAGAACAAAAGGCTTTAATTTTGATAAAGTAATTTATCAACCATGTCTCTTGTACGTTTTGGGATTTGGGGTCTTATCTAAGAAATCTGTGCATAGCCCAAGGTCACACAGATTTTCTCTTATGCTTTCTTCTAGGAGCTGTATACTGTTAAAATTTATATCACATCTATAATTTATTTTGAGTTAATTTTGTTTATATTGTGACATGTAAATTATTATTTTTGTATTTATATCCAATTGACCCAGCATAATTTATTGAAATTTATTGTACCTTTTCCACTGAATTACCTTTATATATTTGTTAAAAATCTAATGTGCATAATATGTGCGGGTCTATTTCTGGACTCTATTCTAATCCAATGATTTATGTCTATCTATATGCCAATACTTCACTGTCTTGATTATCATAGATGTTAGTCTCCAACTTTGTTCTTTTTCAAAGTAATTTTGGCTATTCCTTTTCATTTTTCTACTAAGAAGTGGTCCTTGCACTTTCCTATAAATTTTAGAATCAATTCAACTTCAGTATCAAAAGCCATGCTGTGAATTTGCTTGAATTGCATGAAACCCATAAAACAATTTGGATAAATGACTTCTTAATAATATTAAACTCTTCCTGACCATGAGCAACATTTCTCTCTTGATTTGCTTAGGTCATCTTTAATTCTTCTCGACAATGTTTTGTAGTTTTTAATATATACATCTTAAACTTAGCCATATTTATCCATAAGTATTTAACATTTTTGATATTATTGCTTTAAAATTTTAGTTCTAATTGTTACTAGTATATAAAAATACAATTGACTTTAGATATTAATCTTGAAAACTGTAGCATTCTAAACTTACTAGTTTTAGGTGATTTGGGGTATTGAAGTTTGTTTTCTCTCTCCCACACCCTCTCCCTCTCCAGCTCCCTACCTCTCTCTCTTTGTCTTTCTCCCTAGAAGTTTAATAATTATACTGACATCCTCAGAAAACCACCTTTTAGTTCTAAGGATTTCTCTCTATTATTTTTTCTGTTTTTTTACTTCACTATGCTCAGATCTCTATTTTTCCTCCTGCTTATTTTAGTTTAATTTGCTCTTTTGCCTAGTGTTTTAAGATGAAGCCAAAGTCATTGATATTGGACTTTACTTCTTTTCTAATGTAAGTATAAATTACTAAAATTTTCCCTAAGTAACATTTTGGTATGTTGTGTTTTAAATTTCATTCAGCTAAGACACTTACTAATTTTATTTATTTATTTTTTCACCCATGTGGTTTTAGATATATGTTTGTTTTTAAATATTTGGAGAATTTTTCAGATATCTCTCTGTTATTTATTTCTATTTTAATTCCACTGAGGTCAAAGAATTACATTGTAGGACTTGAAACTTCTTAAATTTGTCGATACTTGTGTTTTAAATTTATGGTTCATCTTGATAAATGTTCCATGTGCATTTGATAAGAAAATGTATTCTGCTTTTGTTGGGTGAAGTGTTCTATTAATGCTAGTTATGTCAAATTGGTTTATTTGTTCAAATCTCGATCCATAATGATTTTCTGTCTACTTTTTCTATGAGTTTCTGAAGGATGGTTTGAAATCTCTGACTATAATTGTGGATATATCTATATTTTTGCTTCCTTTGAACCTTTGTAGTTAGGTAGTTAAACACAGGATTATTATATACTTTTGATGAATTGATCCTTTTATATTTTAAATGATATCTATTTTGTCATTGACAATTTTTTTTGTTTTACTCTGACATCTACTTTGCTCTTAATATAGCTATCAGCTTTCTTTTGACTGGCTTAACATTATACATTGTTTAAATATTTTACTTAAAGCTATTTGTGTCTTTATAACTGAAGTCCTTTTCTTGAAAATGTATAGTTAGACCATTTACATTTAATGTAACTCAATATAACTGAGCTTAAGTCTATCATCTTACTGCTCATGTTCTTTCTATTCATCATATCTGTTCTTTGTTTCCATTTTCCTCTTTTTCTGACTTCTTTTAGATGAAATATATTTTGCCATTTTATTTATCTTCATTAGTTTATTAGCTATATTCTTAATGTTGTTACTTTAATATTTGCTTTATGATTTGTAATATAAATCTTTAACATCACATTTTACCCTTGAGTGATGTCATTTTACTGCACAAATAAACAAACATCCAGTGCCTCCCAAGAATTGGGAGAAAGTGCAGAATGTGGATAAAGAGGCATCTGACTGGATGGTGCAGCAGGGTGGATAGATGTCACAAGATGGATGGAATCTAAGTATGAAAGACCTAATATGATTTGGATCCTGTCTGCCTTTCCAAACTCACCACTTCCACTCTCCTTGCCCCATGCCCTCCTCACCCAGGCTCACACCCTCACCCGCACCCATGCTAAACTACCTTAAGGCTATTTCAGCCTCCTTAGTCTTACTCAAACAGGCCACACACCTCCTGTTTTGGGCTTTGGCATACTCCTGCCCAGAATATTAATAATTACTCTTGTATCACCATTCAGAACAGGAAAAGCTGCTGCCTCTTTAAAGAGGGGTTCCTGAATATTCAAAGACATATTTCATTTCACTGATTTACTTCTCATCTCTGTTTAGAATGTAAACTCTATCAGGGCAAGGGCATTGTCTATGTCATTCTTAAATGCAGACTCAGTGCTACTGTAGTACTTTATATACCGTAGGTGGTCAACGAATACTTTTAAATAAATGAATTAAAATCAAATACCAAGGTAGTAGTCAGTTAATATATAGGCTAAGTAATTCAGAAAAAAAATGGGAGAGCTATTTGGTTTGCCTATACAAAGAAATAGTTGAGTGAGTTTTAACTTTTTAGTTTGATGACAGGTCTCACCAAAATAAAACAAAGACTGCATTCTCATTTAAATAGGTGACATACATTAGTTTTTGTTGACACAACTGCAGTAGCAGACAAGGCAAATAAACCCACTATGACCCTTGAGAGACCATCTCCTCTAATTGACAGGAACAAAAATTGCTGTTCTGGTTTGATCTGGAAGCTGAGTGTGTTGAGAAAGCCTAAATTTACTTCTAGCCTTGATACAAACTCATCTGTTTGCCATTTGTCTGGTACAATTGAAAGCACCGTTCTTATAGCCAGCCTGCCCGGTAATGAGGTATCATACTTGCTGTTGCCGATATTGTCAGAACCATGTCCCCAACGTAATATGCAAACACAACTTCTGCAGAAGTCAGTAATTATGCAGGTTGATCAGCCTAGAAGGTCAGCATATATTATAGAGGAGACAGTTTTGGCTGATTAGAAATCTCAAGCCGAGATAGCAACTTGAACATCTATTATTGCTTAACACAAAACAAAAGCCCAGCAGCTCTCTCTCTCTCTCTCCTACAATTTATTCCTTGAGGATTCTGTCAGAAAGGCGACTGCTTGAGATTTTCCAGCATTGCAGGCATGTGCACCAAGCTCTTGTCTACTTATTCTTGCATCTTTCATCAGGAAGCACAAAGAAACCCAGAGGCTGTGTGGCAAGACAGCAGAGGAACAGGGAATAAAGGAGTTGTTTCTCTGAGGTCTGGCGACTGACTGCAAGGCCAGGGCAGGGGCACTGCACACACAGGGAAACTGGGCCTGGGCAGGTTCCCTAATTCCTCCTAGCATCAGGTTACTATCCATAAAATGCAGAAAATAACATCTATCCCATTTGTTGTGCAGCATTAAATAGGATAATAAGTATGTAATCCTTTTAAACTAAAAAGTGCTGTGAGAAATCAGGTTAATTAACTATATTCAATTATATCCATGCCTCCCACCCTGTCCTTTTTAATAGAGTTTGGGAAAACGGTAGGAACTTCTGGACTTTAGTGTGAAGTTCCTCTGAACTATTGTGAATATTAGAGAGACAATCCCATAGTGGAAAAATCTAGGCCTCAAAACCGAGGTTTAATTCTGCCTCCACCATTCCCTAACTATGTGTCACTAGGCAACTTTCTAGACTTCTTTGCACCTTTTCTCTCACCAGTAAAATAGAAATCTGAGTCATTCCTCTAAGGGTCATTGTAAGATTAAATGATATAAATGAATTATTCTACATAATTAGTGGGGTTGTCTGAGGAATGAAATCACTGTTTGGTCCTTAAGGCAAATGTTTTCTAAACTGATTTGTCTTCAGAGTCACCTTCTAAATTCAGATTCCAAGTTCACAAACCATGGATCCTGACTACACAGACTGGGCTCAGTGATTGGGCACCTTCACCTTCATAACCTCTGAGTGATTCTGATACATAATCTTGGTTGAGACTGCTGCTAGGAGGCAAAATTTAACCTCACTGTCTTGTTTGAAGAATGGCTCCCTAGAGACCCTGCTCATTGGGAAGAAAGGTTCCTTATTAACCTTCCTGAGTCTCAGCTTTGTCTTTAAATAGGCACAGGGCCAAACCTCCTTTGCCGAATTTCTGTAAAGGGGTTATGTGCATGGGCTCTGGAGTAAGACCACATGATGGAAAGGGAACTCTCCTCATGCCAGGCAAAAAGAAGGTGCCAGTCAAGTTTGTTTGCTTTTCTTCCCTCTGTGTGTATTCACACTGTCTGTCTAGCTGGTCAGAGAGCCTCTCCTGCCCCTCATTCATAACCAAATCTCTGCATAGCTTTATGTTCCTTCTGCCTCACATGCACAATGACTCTTAAGAAACAAACAAACAAATAATTCTATTTGGTTGTGGAAAATCACTCCTAAAAGCAAGCCAATTGTTCATAGGTACAGAGTGTAAAAAGGGTCTGAAAAATTCTTTTTAGCCAGAGAAAAGGAGTTCCATGATTATTCTTAGTTTTCCCTGCACAGAATCATTAAGAATTTGAAACAATCTTAATTTTATGGAAGAAATCGTATGTTCACAAGTAGGAGTATCTCCAGAGAATTGAGGATAATTTCTAGTGAAATTTAAAAACTGTTTATACTACAGAAGTCTTCATTGGGCCCCTCACTACCCACAGCCACCAAGCTTAAAACTAATTGAGTCAGAGGGGCTGGGGATTTAGCTCAGTGATTTTGCTGCCTGCTGCGCAAGTGCAAGGACCAGAGTTCGATCCCCGGTACCAAAACAAAACAAAAACTAATTGAGTCTGCCAGCCATAATCACCCTATATGTATTACACCAAGCAGAAACGGACTTTTTGCCTGTCTGGATGCAGATAGTTCTGTGTCTTCTGTCATCTGTGTGTTTTTTGCATTCCCTAGATGTTAAGCCCAAGGGTGACAACAGGGCTCAATGTCCCTTTCTTAGCAGGGACAACATAATCACCCATTTCCTATACACACAACTCTGCAGGTGGCTCAGACCTCCTTTTCCTTAGAAAGTCAGGCAGCTATTACAGGTTTGCTCTTCAATCAGCCTTATATCTCTTCCCTGGAGGACTGGCGTGGGAGATTTTCTCCCCTCCGTGTGAATTGTGCTCAGTCCTTTATTAAATTTTCTGCTGGTGAATGAGGAAATCAAGGAGACATGAAGTGATTGCAAAGTACATACTCCCCATTGTTTCTGGCAAGGCCTAGGGAAAAAGAGCAAAACTAGATTATTTTGGGACTTTATTTTATTAAGAGAAAATTAGTCTCTATGGAATAACACGTATTTGAAAAGATGCAAGTTATAATAATTTAAGTAATTAGAAAGTTAGTTTCAAATACGTGAAAATACCAGCTGGAACCCTAAGGACTCATGGTCATAATGGTGGAAGGACTCATGGGTGGAAGGAGGGACAATAGGGAGTTTAAAAAGTAGATGCCCTGTAAGACACGGCTGCTTTGTTTGCTATTCTACAGGAGGAGAAGCATATATTTTGGTAATTCTCTTGCAATTTCCCCGTATAACACAGTAGTACAAACTGTGTTGTGCCATGGAATATTCTAAGATGGGGCTCAGTATAGCAGTTTCTTATTACCATGCTTCAGTTATTGAGTGGATTATCTTACTTTCAAAATTTACTTAGACTTTCTAATGGCCTTATGAGAGGCATTATTATTAGCCCATTTTGCAGAGGGGAAAATGAAGTTTAGGGATGTGAATTAGCATGCTCTGTCTTGACAGTTTGGGACTGTTAGAGCTGGAACTCAAATCAGAACTAACATGTTGAGTCTGCTGTATGTACAGTCTTCAGCATTGTGCTGTGAGCCATCGCTCAGACTATTTGCCTCCTGTAACCCCGCTCACTCTGGAAAGTTCCCCCTGAGTGCTGTCTCCCACAGGAAGTAAATATTTGTTAAACGAATCTTAGATAACCCTCCTTCCTCTAAACAGTTGGCAATGTGTTGCACCTGACATTTGTCTCTGTTTTCACAATACCAGGTTGTACTTAGATCTCTAATATTCTTTTTTGTTGCTTTATCTTAGTCAGTTTAACATCTGTCTGTCCATCTACCTGACCACCCATCTTTCCATTCCTTCAACATCACTTGATAAATATATTCTGACCAACCAGTAGACAGACTGTAAGCACCAAGTGAGTTCTTGGAATGAATGGTTTCTAATCTCATTTAGTTTACAGTTTATCATAGCAGGAGAGACAGAAATTAATCAAATAGTCACCCCTACATATAGTTACAAAGAGTGACAGGTACCATAGAGAAATGTAGGCAGCTGTGAGTTCACCTAATTAGGCGGCCCTGATTTTGCCTAGAAGAGTCCAGAGGCCTTCCAGGGAAGTCCTGTTTGAACCAAGAGCTGTAGGCTACACCACCTCCAATAGCAGCTATCACTTATTGAGTGTGTGCTATGTGTTAGACTTTCTTTTAAGCATTTTTCATATAGTAACTCTCTGAAGCCTCTATACAGCCCTATGCATTATTTTTCAGCACCTATAGAGGTGAAGGGAAAGGGAAATTTTCCACTGGAGGCATAGGGATTTGAGGCTAATACATAAAAGCAGAGGAGAGCAATGTGTAATGAAATGAGAGGGGTCAAGAGGAGCAATGCTGAAGTTTTTGGCCTTACTCCTAAGAGTCTTGAGAAATCACTGTCTTTTCTTCCTTAAGCTGGGGAAGTGATATGATTAGATCTGTTTTCTAAGATCACTTTGGCTGCTGCATGGGCACTGGAATGTAGGAGGGGAAAAGCGGTGTGGAAAGACCAGCTGGGAAACTGCTGCTGTCCTCCTGGTAGGGTTTGAGCTAGGGTGGTAGCCCTGTTGGGGAGAGAAATAGATGAATTCAGGATATTCAGGATAGGGAGTCAAGTATTAAACTCCAGTTATAGATGCAAAATTCACATGGACTTACATGATAAAATGTAATCTTTAAATTTATCTCCACTTTAAGTCCCTTTGTCAAACTCAACAAGTCTCTAAGGGACTTCTCATTCTTCAGCTATAAGTCTTGTTGGTAGGAAAGTTTGAGGGTATTGTTTCTTAAAATCATAGATTGCCTGGGGGCTTCAAGGCTTTGAGGCATATATAGTCAACCCCTAGGCTGCAGAACTGACCATCTTGATAGACTTGAAAGTGATTTGACATTTGCATCGAGAAAACCTAAATTCAGAAAGTCCAGGACTTTGTTCATTCAGTGCTTCCGTTTACTGATAAAAGAAAACAAAACAAAATGCAACACAGTCATAAATCCCATAAGCTTGGAGGGAAGGTTCAAAGAGCAATTTTAAAAGATTTTATCACTGGAAAGTTAAGCTTTTATTGTGATAGTGTACCCATAAACATCTGAGAACAACACACACCCCACATTTGTTAAGCTACTCATGAAACTCGTAAACTAAATGGAGAGAACTTGGGGCCAAGCATTCTTGTTTGCAAACATTACACAATTCCAGCAGGTACTGGATTTTTAAAAATCAGAGAGGAATCTCCATAATTCTATACTCATATAACTATATTATGGATACTCACACAGGTAAAATTAAGTAGACAACTGAGACATTCATCTACATACTTTTTGTTTGTTTCTGTGGTACTGGGGATCATCTACCTAATTATTCACGCCCAAATTATTAAATCAGGTATTTGAGGTAAAACACGTTTTCATTTCTTGGAAACATGTCTTGTTTTGTTTTGTTCAGGGGGGATGTATGAATTTGAAGAATGAAACAATGTTATCTTAAATTATGCATGTACTATGACTGAACTGTGTTGAGGGCTAAAAGAGTATTGTTAATCGACCTTGGAATTGGAGAATATTGTTTCTGGATTTCCACATTTGCAAATACAAAGCATGAAGGATTTAGATAAGATTAAGAGTTTCTCATTTAATTTTCTCACAGTCCAGCTGGATGTGACTGTAGTTCTGAGGAATCCCTGAAGCCATAGTTTCCTGCAGTACAAGGGCAGGGCCTCTGACTGGGTTTCCAGGAAGGAACGAACCCCATCTAAAATGATGTATTTATTGGTGTAGTACTTCCGGGAACATGTTCTCACTAGATTGTCACACAGTTCTTCTGGGAGGCCTGGGACCATGCTGTGAGCTGCAGTACAGGACTGGAGGGTTAGAGAAACTCAACAGTTTACAGTGGGCTGAGGCATAGGAAGTGGTGAGGCTTATTAGCATGCTGTGGCTCAGGTCTCTACTGTCAGGTGTGTATTTACAGTAGATTGCTTACAGAGAGGCTCCCTTTTCCCTCCCTCCCTGGGCTTCTCTCTCTCTCATTCTCTTTCTCTCCCTTTCTTCCTTTTCCCCTACTGTCTTCCTCAATCTATGTTTATGAACTGCCTCTGTGAATGATACTACTGTGGTAGTCACTGACGAGAGAACACAGGCAATAAGCCAGACAACCCAAACCAAAAGCAAAACAAAACTGCTCCTAGAAAAAAGAAGAACAAAATTTCTGAGCCAAACTAATAATAGTGAGCCAAAATTTAGATAATCGAGCTAAATATGGTGTGTCCCTTTAACTTAATTAGGTGAATAGTATACTTATTCCTAATTATATCTTGGAGATAGAACCCCCAAACCATAAGATAGCCCTCTCTGGGTAATTTGGGGCAAGTTATTTCAATTATCAATCATTTCCTCAATTATAAAATAAAAAATAGTATGATGATTGAACCAAAGCATACATGGAATGGGTTGGTACACTGGGAGCCCTTAGGAAGAACTGTTTCAATTATTTTAGGGTGGGACCTCAGGTGGAGTTTATAAGGATGTGAGGGAAGGTAGAAGGGGCTTCCAGGGAAGCAGCATTTGTGAAATATCTACTACATGCCAGAGTATTCACCGAACAGGTGTATCTGTCCCTCTGCATGTTGGCCAAGCCATGCATGTACTGTTCTTGGGTCTCATAGGATGTTCAGGTCTTATAGAAACAGGTCTACCCTTACCACTCCACCTACAATGTATACATTCCAAGCTACTCATAGTCCTCAAAAAACCATTAAATCCTGGACCTATAGGGTGAGGAAGTAATTCCTTGTTAAATTCTTTCTCAATGCTGATTTCACCAAACACAAAGTCTCAGATGGGAGTTATTAGTCTTTCACATGTCATAATGTCCATTATAACCAAAAAGAGCAAGTGATCAGCCCAGAACCACTGGCAGACAACTGCCTAGGTAAATATTATTTTTTACATTTGTTTTTACAGTATTTTTTGCAATTACAATAATAATATAAAATTTCCTTTTAAGTAATTCTGAGTAAAAGGGGAAGGTGATTTAAAAGATTATTAAGTAAACGTTAAGCACCTACGTTAAAATGAAGCTAGTAAGAGATGGTGTGGCAATGTAACAAAAAGCATGAGTGTATTAAAATTACTGAAGCTTGGGAACTACTGCTCTAGTCAAAAGAAAACCATGCCTATTCACAATGGACTTATGATCTCTAAATCTTATTTTAAAGCCATCCAAGGCTCTCTGTCCCCAGAGAAAGAAAGGGTGATAGACACAGCTCTCTAAGCCCACCTATGACCATGGCAACTGTGGTGTTCCTGAATTGAATAATAAAAGCGTAGGCAAAGGAACTGTGCAGAGTGAGCCAGAGGGAAATGTTTAGGTTGCTGGTGTAATAGCCAGGAAATAGACATATCTTAACCCACAAGATCAAACCTTATTTGGGCCCCTTCCTCTATCTGTGTTCCAGAGGACTGTTGCATATGGCTCTATGGTGAAGGTGAAGTGCCCATGAAGATGGAATGTCCAAAGGAAGGAAGAACAGTGACTATCAGATAAGATGAAACCTTTTCTTGGGATCTGTGCACATACTGTTATCTTAATCTTACTGCATGCATTTCTGATCAAGAACTTAATAACTTTCTGCTTCTCTTGAAAAACAGTGTGGGGAGCACATTACTTTGCAGTCAGCAGCTAAGGGAACATTACAAATATACTTCAAGAAGCAAGAAGAAGCTGCATAAAAAATCGTCCAATAAAAAGGACCCTCAAGGCCTTTACCTTCACGAACTCAGTCTATATACAGGACTAATACTCACATTTCCAAATCAATATGATCATCTTCTTTACAGATGAGGAATCAAGCTCAGAAGGAGTGAAGTAATAGCTTTTAAGCAAATAGCAGAGATAAAGCAGGAATCCAAATCCGGGCCTAACATCCGTTTGTTTTTTACTATACGTTCTAATTGGATCGAACAGGGGTTTTGTTTTACTTTGTGATCTTGCTTTTATTCTTTATTTTTTTAAATATTATTTTATTGGTACATTTTAGGTATACAATATAATGGCATTCATCATTGGAAATTTGCACCTTTACATAATCTCTCTTGGTTCTTATTTTTCCCCCTTCCCCTCCCCTCCCTTCAACCCCTCCATCTCTCCCTATTTACGAAGACTTTGTTTCCATTTTCTCATATTAATTCCATTCTGTGATCTTGCTTTTAAATCAGGGTCTTTATACATATGGCTTAAAGTTTCCATACTCTCTTTAAATTTGAGACAGCTTTATCTGCAAGTGAGGTTTTTCAGATGCACAAAGCAAGTTTCTGTTTCATTTGCTGATGGAATAACTTGTTGAAGCAATAAATCTATGATCTGGCAAGGAGATTGTGTGAGTATATTATGAATATACTCTTTCTATAGTGTTTTCCCTACCTACATATAATTCAGCTTGTTTTTTGCTCATTTGTTGATTCATTCATTTGACTGTATTTATCAAATATTTACTTTGATGTCAGACTTAATCCTCTACATCTACCCACAAATGAATTTGGAACCATCTTTGAATATACTAATGTCACATTTCCCCCTAGATAATATGCCAGGTATGTTTTTTACACCACCGCAATGTTAAATGCACTCCTTGCCTGCTGGATCATTATATCAATTCCGTCGAAGGTCCTCCCCGGGGACAGTAAGTGAAGATGCCATCAAGAAGAAGTTCTTTGATGAGAGAAAAAGTTTCCAGAAGTCACTTTTTCCCTTTTCTTTCACTTTAGGAGGAAAGTCAAAACGAAAAGAAAAATCTCTTAAGTAAAATAAATGGTTGTTTCAGTATGTGATGGCCTCCAAAATATCTTTCTAAATATCAAAGTGGACACAAACTCTTGCTCTCTCTTCACTTGCCCTTGTAGCGTAGTGGTTAAGATTCTCATCATGTACAGATTATGTAAACTTTTCCTTGCGCCTGTTTTATTTACCCTTTCAATTGATTTTGTGAGCCTTTTTTTTATGATGAAACTACTATCCTCACTTTCCTGTTCTCTCAAAAGCAAAGGCAGATTGTTAGTGTTTCTGATACCCACGTGCTTCCTTTGATCAGAAGAACCAAATGCATCTCTGGTTCTATAACCTGGGATTTTACTTTAGATAATGATCAGAAGAACATGGGAGAGGGCCGGGGATTTAGCTCAGTGGTTTCGACACCTGCTACTCAAGTGCAAGGACACGAGTTCAATCCCCGGTATCAAAAAGAAAAAAGAAAAGAGAAGAACATGGGAGAGATTACAAATGGTGTTCTTGTACTTATTCTCTGAATGAATTTAATATATTTTCATCAGTTAATATATTAATAGAGCATATTTATTAAATGCCTATTATGTACAGGAAATTATATAAAATGATAAACAATGTATAGAGTGAATAGAAGGTATAAACTCTGTTTTAGATCAGAGAGTGATAGTATAATCAAATATCAATTACCTTCAGATATCTGGAACCAAATAGTATTGTCTTCTTCAGATACACAGCCAGTATGTAGCTATATACAGAATGTAGCTCCAGATGCAATAAAGTAAGTCTTCTTGAATGAACAAATAAAGGAGTACAGAGGTAGAGAAGACAAATCTCCTTAAAAGATAAATTTAGAACTGAGGATTCTGATAAATATATATAGATGGAAAAATAAGCACCCAAAGAAGAAAGAAAAACACCAATAGAAACAGAACACTAATAGTGAGAAGACCTAATACTGATAATCTTAAAAATAATCAAAGGAATCTATAGGCAAGAGGCAAATATATTTATAAACTTGTGGATCTCTAGAACCAGGTAAATTAAGTTGCTCTAGGGATGGAAAGTTATTTTTAGAGCAAAAAGAAAAAAGAAATAACACTTTACCTCTGATTTGTTAATTTATAAGATTTGCTACTTAAGAAGTGATATTGACAAAAGATTTAATTTGGCATATATAGACCATCTTGGGTGGACCTGTGCCAATTTGGTTCTATTAGAACTGATAGGCTTACAAATCTAAAGGTGGTTACAGTTAAGGATCTTCTCCCCTACAACTTTGCTTTCAGATTATCACAAAAGTAAGCCACAATCCAGTCTTTTGTACCTACAGAATTTACTAAAAGCAAGCACCATTCTAGACCCTGTAATTTCCTTGAATTCCAATTCTGTCCTTTTAGTATGATACCATGTATGAAAGTCTCATTGGATGCAAACCGGTAACATTCTGGGCCAATATATCATTAACCCTGTGGCTGGCATCATGCAAACACCGTCATCCAAATCAGCAACCAGGGCTCAGCTTTGGCTGCCATCTCCAAAGGTACAGACAGAGACGTTCACTTAGAGTGGAGTGGTTTATGGAAGTTTAATACTCTTTCTTGAGCACAACTGAAAAAAAGCCAAAATTGAATAAAAAAGTGTTTTAAGGCATCAGAGAGCTATAAAAGCAACAAGGACCAGATGGGCTAAAGTATCAGGTGAGAACACCCTAGTGGGGTGAGCTGAGAGCTTCTGTAGTTTTTTCCCAGGGGCATTTGCCAGTTCTCTGGGTGTGGCCAAGAGGCTGAGAAACCTGACTTGGCTCCAGTGAAGGGCTCTGGCAGTGAAAGGAGAAAACAGCACTGACTGTGCAATTATGCAGCCCTGGTGGGACCCACACTGGTGATTTGAATGGCTTCGACACACAGCTAGTTTCTTCTTGAAGGTATTTTCTAAACTCTGATGCTGGGAAGGGAGGGAGACATAGAAACTAAGTTTTGAAATGTCTGAAAAGCAGAACAACATTTTCCTTAAACTCATGGACTTTGACCTGCTGAGGAGGATCTCGGAGTTAGCAGGGCCTCTATGGCAGTGGTGACTTGACCAGTCTGTGGTCATCTTTACCCTGGAAGCATTTGCCAATTCTGAGTTTGGCCAGTGCTGGGCATCCTACTTAGCCTAGCAAAGGATCACTGGTGGGATGTAGAAAAGCAAAACTTTTGGCAATCATGTGAGTGCGGAATGACAAAATTAGAGACTTCTAGGTCTCTTGATTTCCCCTAAGATATTTGCAGAATTCTGAAGCTGCATAGAGTTGGAGAGTAAAAATGAAAGACCTCTGAAAAGCAGAGTGGAATTTTCTGTACTTTGTTATTCACTGAGAACTCAAGGATCTATCAGGAGCCAGGGGCCTGGGCAACATTTCAGGCGTTCACTTGGAAGAACAACCTCACTATGGAAACAGGAGCAAATTAGAAGTCCACCCACCCCAGTCACAGGCTTAGGGAAGGTGTTCTCCAGCCCTAATCTATCTGCGTCACAGAGGAAATGGTTGATTCTTTTGGTAGAACATGCCATTGTTTAGAGTCTCCATAAGCTTGTATATACACTATCTTCATTCAACCAGATACAAAGATCAGTGAAGTTAAAAGACTCTCATACCCTACCATGCCAGGATGGAATGTGTCTCTATACTATTTTTAGCCAATCTACATCTTAAACACCTTAATTTCATTAATAAAAATGCCTCTCTATCATCTATTATGATAATGAGGAGTTGGAATCCTTACAGCAGCACTTCTGGGGTATGACTAATGATTAAGTGTCTGCTGATCTCACTGCAGTGTATATTTCTGATTAGGTGAAGATTAACGTATGTGTATCTGTAATACATTGTTTGTGATGCAGTGTTTCAAAGTAAATTATAGATCACATAACAGATCAAGCTTCTTAAATTCAATCAACTCTGAGTCTACCTAAATGAGAGCTTAAAACATTATAGGAGATCAACAATAATTGTTTAGTAAATCAATCAACTAAATATGTAGATAAAATCATAAAATGATAGATAAAATCATAAAATGGTAGATTTGAAATGTTGCAGGCAGTTAGAACAAGGTGCTGTTAGCTTATTGTACCTCTTCTCCCTAATGTGGCACAAAACTCCCTGTTGCCCTATAGTGACACTCTCTCCCCCAACCCTGAACAGATCCACGGCAATGTGGGAGCTATCCCCTGCCACCACAGTTTTGTCTTTTTAAGAATGTCTCATAAGTGGAATCATATCATATGCAATCTTTGGTTTTCTTTATCCAGAAAAAATCTCTTTGAGATTCATCCAAGTTACAGTGTATATAAATACTTTGTTCCTTTCTACTACTGAGTAGTATTCCATGGTCGATATACCACAGATTACTATTCATTCTTACATTCTTTTGAGGTATTTCTACTTTTTGGTGATTATAAATAAAACTGCTATACACATTTTTATATAATTACTGAATGGAAGTAAGTATTAATTTCACTTGGGTAAATATCTGAGAGTATGATTATTGGATCACACAGTAAATATACAAATAAGAACCTGCCAACTATTTTCCAGAGTGGCTGTGCTATTTTGGATTCTCATCAGAAATGTCTGAGAGTTTCAGCTGTGGCATATCCTCAGCACTTGGTATTGCATTTAAAAAAAATTTAGCCATTTAATACTAGGTGTGTGCCATTAAAACTTCTAATAACATTATGAAGGGTTTACTGTAATTATCTGAGTTTTTTATTTTATTTTGGTACCGGGGATCAAACTTGGGACCTTGCACTTGTGAGGAAGGGGCAGAACCACTGAGCGAAATCCCTGGTCCTATAATTATCTAAGTTTTAAGAGGGAGAAAACCAAGGCTCAAAACGATAACCTCACATGCAAGGGTTACAGGTAGAATTTTACTCCAGCATGAGGCTCAGGGTCCTGGAAGCATTCCTTGTTGTGGTACAGAAGCAATCTATTTGAGAAGAAATGTATCTTCATATGTAATTTTTTATTTGCAAATCATATACTTTAAGAATCTTGTTTGTACCTCTCAAAGTTGGAGATACGTCATCTGTTAGTTTTGTGGAAAAATGGGAGGACATCGTTAATTGGAAATATTCTTTTCTGAGGGAGGTTATAAGAGAAGGCCTCACAGGTGAGTTAAAGAGGAGGATTTGAATTTTCTCTTGCATGAAGAAGTATCCAAGGAAGACAAAAACAGAAAATGTTCCCTGTGACCTTTTACTCCCCTTCTACTCTTTGCTCTCTTAGGCTAATCATTGCTTTTGTCTGGTCAAAAAATGCCAGCTCTTAAGAGCTACTTTTTATAGATTTGACAAAAGAATTTTTTCCTCTCTTTTTCTTCCGTTGAATTTTTCTTTTTTCTTATTCTTTTAAAACTATGGTCTTAGGATGATTTCACAGCCCCCTCTGAAGCTATGATGTGAATCTTTAACAGCAATACAGTCACAGGGAATGAAAGTCTGACCATGGCTCATACAAAGAAGGGAAATTTTAAAAGCCACATGACACTAGCTAGGTTTGTTATAATACATGAGTAACATAAATCTGAAAATATAAAACTATTTGCCTATAATTTGATGAGATCATTTCCATGACTATTTATTTATTTGACATTGCTATTTGTTTGATAGGCATTTGGATTAGCCACAGCCTAGTGAAAATAAACTGGAAATAGAAGAATGATTAAGACTCAGAAATTGGACAGGAAGCAATTACTCTTTAAAGAGTTCATCTCTGGGGGACAAAAATAATCCTCTGATTTTTGCATCACCTGGTCCATCCCTAGCACCTCAGTTTCCAGCTACATGCTTGAGTGTGCGCTGGTCTCACTCCCTCTGGCATTTCCTCTCTCTCTACGTGCCCAACTCTCCCTCCCAGTTTGGAAAGTCCTTCTGTTGTGAGCAGGTTATATTTTTAAAGCCATGTACCGGAACTTCAGTGCTGCTGGGGAATTCCTTCTTCAAACAGTTTTATTCCTAAGAGAAATCACTTCGTGTAGGCTTTTTAATATTTCATTACAGACCCTAAGTGGAAGAGTGCCTCCTAGAGTAGACAGCACAGAATCTCTGGACATTGCTTCAACGACCTTAGAGTTGTCCCCCACTTAGATTTCTGAAAAGAACTAACGCTCTTCTAGACCATAGGACAGAGTTGACATCTTTGTCTTTGCTCTTAACCTTGTTGGCAAATTGCCCATTATATTGTGATTCTAAGCGTATTAACCTCTATATGATATAAATCTCTTGTTGCTTGCTTATATTTGGGTTGCATGATTCCAAGTCCCATATATGCAAATGTTTGTGACAAAATGCCTATTATAAATGATACATTTTTGCTGTCTTTTCTTTTTTTTACATAACAGCAAATCATCTAGAAGCAACCTAAGTAGCCATCAATAAGGGAATGGTTAAATAACTATGATACATCTTTATAACAGACTATGCAGCCACAAAAAAGAAATGAAATTTTTAATGGCCAATTTAGATTTAAATCTAGGTATATTATTAAGTGGAAAATAGTGTGAATAATATGATATAAAGTAAAAGAATAAGAGCCAGGGATTTAGCTCAGTGGTTCCGCCGCCTGCCTCGCAAGCACAAGGTCCCGAGTTTGATCCCTGGTACCAGAAAAATAAATAAATGAATAAAGCAAAAGAATATATAAATATATTTCCTTGTATGTTTCAAATATTTTTGAAAGACTACATAAGAAACTAATGATAATGAGTTCCTTAAATGAGGAGACCCAAATGACAGTGTGCAGAGGTAGAAGGGGATGTTCTGTTCTTTTAAACTTTCTAAAATTTTAAATTATATGCGTGTGTTAAACTTATATTTAAAAATCAAGAGATAAAAATTATGAAGTCACAATAGTCACAGATTAAGTTTTCAGGGTATCACTTCATTTATGTGTAGAAAGATACTGAGAAAATATATTAAAATGACAACTATGTCCATTACTTGCAGTTACATAGTTGCTATGAGGATGAAGATTGTGAGGCTGAACTTGAAAACAACCAAATGTGTCTGAATTTATACACCAATAAGCAGCTTATTCTTGATTTGGTGTATAAATGTATTTTTGCATTGTAGACATTAGACTTCTTTAGATCTCCCTATTTAGTGTTATTAATAACAAGTATATTACTTGTTAAGCAAGTAATATATAAGCAAGTATATCACTGTAGTATAATTTTTATATTTTAATAACTATATTCAATATAATCGTTCCTTTACAATCCAGTTTTTCTTTTATGTGCTTAGAATGAGATGGAATCCAGGGGCTTTCCAGAGCGACAAAGGTTCCCAAAGTACAAAAGGTAGCTCTGGTAAATAAGTCTAACTTTAGAGCAAGGAAAACTGTGGTAAGGCTTTATGATCATACATTCTTTTTGAACATTTTTTGCTAAGTGCAAAAAATCAAAAGTACTCTCAAAAGATGAAGATATGCCATTGCTTGTGATATTTTAGGAAATGTTCTATCAAGAAAGGTAGAGTTTTATGCACAGAATTATCAGGTTTTGTATTGTGTCTCATTTCCTAATATGCAAATCATTTATTCATCTCATGAATATTGATGAGTGCCCACTAGGTAGAAGGCACTGCTGTGGACAGTGGACAAGTTCAGTGAGCAGGACAGACATAACCAGTTACAACAGAAGGAAACAACCACAGAAAAGCTAAGAAATACAGAAGTCAGCAGCATCACGTATTTTTAAATTCTATGATAAAAATTAAACGGTATCATTCTATTTCTAGAATGAAAGGAAATAACACTGTGACTAGCTGCTTGGTTTTGGCACTGCATGTTTTCCATTCAAATCCTAGCTCATTGCTCAATGGTATCTGTGACCTTGACCCAGCTACATGGCCTTTCTACCTCCACCCCAGCTTGTTATCTATAAAATGGGCCTATTAACATTATCTACTAGAAAGAGCTGATTTAAAGAAACTAACCATTTCCTCAGGACTAAGTACAGGTTTTGAAGATTTTAATAAATTTTCTTAAGGAAATTCTTTCTTGGCATTGTAAGACAGTGATCTAGACTAGAGTCAAAGAGTTGTCATGCTATTTTAATCTAAGATATCTGCACATATTAAAATTATAGGGAGAGAACAACTAGTTTCATAGTGGCCACTTTTCTCTACCATATTCTGTGAGAACACAGGACCCAGTGAGTGTAGAAAATTGAATGAGGGAGATTGGCTCAGAACTTATGGAGAAGGAGAGTTAGAATTTCTGGCAAGCAGAGATATTTCTAAAGAATAACTTGTACAGTTAGGAAAGAACTGTCTCAAGTAGGGCAGAGATGGGTCCTATGGTGAAAAGAGGTTTCTCTATTCAGCATATATTGAATGCAAGGTCCTGGCCCACTCAGTGAGGGTATAGAGTGAATAAGAGGACAAGTCCTTCCCTTATGGAGCCTACATTCTAGTGTGGAAGACAGTTAATAAACAAGTACATTCACATTAAGCAATTAATGGTAAATAAAGTTCAGGCAGTAATAGTTTCTCTGAAGAAAATAAACAGTAAGAAGATAGACAAGGTTTGGAAAGGAGTGTGGAGGAATTTAAATTGAGGCATGAGCAATTTCATTTATATTTTTAAAAGGTCATTTTGCTTTCAGTGTAGATGATCCACTGAACAAGGATAAGAATAGAAGCTGGGAGATCTATAGCAGCAGGAGGCTACTGCAGTGGACTTTGTGAGACATAATGGTGGCTTGGACCCAGTAGTGGGAATTTGGATGAGAAAGGCAGGGGGACAGATGAGTCAGCTGGAACAGGAAAAGCAGGCACAAAGGCAAACATAACAAAAAGTCACTGCATGGGAGTTTAAGGTGGAAAGAACACTTGGGATCATTCTGGTTCAACCCATTAGATTATGTGATGAGGAAAGTACATCCCCGGAGGGTGAAGCTGCTCACCCATCACCTCAGAAGCAGGGTAATCTCCATGCCTTCTGACCTCCTATCCTCCATTTTACAA
Source organism: Heterocephalus glaber (assembly GCF_000247695.1). The sequence continues at coordinate 3,000,012 of NW_004624774.1, forward strand.
CCATGGTGGAAAAACCAGAGTAGGAGGAGGAGCAAGGGGGTGGGCAGAAGAAATAGAGGCAAGGGAGTAGGGAGGACAGAGAAGAGAGAGGGCAAGGGGCAGTGAATGATGCCAGAAAATGAAAGGAAATCAAAATAGAAAGAGAAGAAAATGACAACAAGTGAATAAGGATCGAGCAGGCAGGGAAGAGGAAGGAAGAGGAAGAAGGGGATCTTGTTGCTGGAATTATTTAGGCTGTTTTTTCCAGTTGAGCTTAGGTTTAATAGACCATTGCCTGGCTCACCACAGTAGTCAGGACACCCACAGCAGCAGTTGGAGCAGCTGCCAAGGCCACCTGAGCCACAGGAACAACGGCAAGGGAAGTGCAGATGTGCAGGAAGTTGCTTGGGGCAGAGCCACGTTAGCCAAGATAATGTTCTTAGCCACCTCTCAGGATAGGCCCTCTTCCCCAGGCAGCCCAGAGACCAGGCCTGTCCCTCATCATTACCATCACCACCATCCCAAGCATGCTGCCACCATGCATTCTTCTCTGTTTTCCTCACAAAAACCCTAGAGGGAAGTACTACTTTCCTTAGATCAGTTTTCCCCAGAATAACTTGTTAACATCATCTTAGAGCCAGGAAGTTGCCAAAAGGCTCTGCTATCATCTTTTTGTTTTATTGTTTTACTTCCCTCTTGAAAAGAGAACATGGGGTCATCAACAGCCTCCTTAAGAGGTGTTGGTGACATTGCTGAAGTGAGGCTAGTGGGAGCTTTGACCCCTTGGCCATTCCCATCCACAGAATGCTCAGTTTCAGTTGCATTAGCAGCTCACAGGACACAACCAGAAGTTTCTTTAGGATTTTCATGCTGCTGCATTGTGTAAAACATACAATGATTGGCCTTCACTTTTTCCTTCAAGGTCCCCTTCAAATACCACATCTTCTATGAAAGATTTTCTTTCTTTCCAGGCAAAATAACTGCCTCACTCCTCAGTGCCCTCACAGTCATACATTTTGATTTGAAGCACTCAGTCAACTCGTCCATCACAGCAAGAGCTTCTCAAGGAAAAGAGCAGTGTGGTAGCCATTTCTGTGTCCTTGGCACCTTGCACAGTGCCCGGCACTGTGGACACACTCTGTGTTAACTGAAAAGTTAGAAAGCAAAAGGGCATTTGTGGCAGTCAGTGTGAATCAGTTGACACTACCATGTTTTCTTAAGTCAGAAACTTACGTAAAAAAGGACATTGTTAATCCCATGAGTGTATTCATGTTTTTTCTATTGATGAGAGATTAAATAGCATATAGATTTCTTTTGGAAGAGTAATTAATAAAAATATTTTATAAGAATGAGAATTATAGAATTAACCTTTTGTTAGCTTCAAATTGTCATTCTGCAAGGAAAAATGTAGATAAATATACATGGGTATTCACTGTTATTTTAATCATTTTTATTTCAGACTTTGGCTCCACAAGCAATAGAAATGAGATAACCAACTGTGTTACTGAAATGAAAATACAGATATAACTAGTTTTCGAGGCAAATATTATATGGCGCATGATGTTGACATATTTTTACATTACTATGACTAGCATTACTGCGAATTCACTTTTATTTATGATTTGGTCTTTGTACCTCCGATTTCATTATTAACTAAAACTTCAAAGCATCACTCTTACTGACATGTACTGAAGATAAAAATACACTGTATTTTCCTCATCTACCTTTGCCTCATTCTTTATTAAAAATATAGCCATGGGCAAATTAGCAAAAAGAACTGGCAATAAGCATACTGAAATTGCAACTCAGACACATGACACTAATCCATAACCGTTATACCAGTCAATGGTGAATCCACAATCAGGGCTCACTTTGGATCTAGCTGGCAAAGAAAGAGAGCAGTCTGAGGGCTATGCACAATATGCAGCAGAAACTCTTAAATTCTTTTTTCTTTTCTTCCAGAAATTGAAAAATAAATATGCAAGCATGATGTATTGCCATGGCAATCTTCAGTCTTCCCTGGTTATATTTAAAGTATTTTGTTCATCAACTTAAGAAATTACCGAGTATCTAATAATTTCACTGTTCTAGTATAAACAGTTATTAGGGTAAACTGAGTTGACCTCACTTGCACCTTTCAGTCTCCTTTCAGCCTCTTACTTCCTCAAAATGGAATTCTTCCTCACTAAAAGTCATCATCCAGCGTGGCATTTCATCTGTGACTGCAAATCCCTATGACTGCTACAGTTACCATGTGGCATCTACCAAGCTTTCTTCTCCTGATCTAGCACCCACCCACTTGTTGACATCTACTATCTTTGTTCAGACCTTCCAGAAGTCCTGTCACCTTTATATCATGAATAGTGCCAGGCAAACATTATTACTGCCTGAAACTTTCCCCCAAGCTGGCCGTGTACATGATGCTATCATGGAGTGGGCTCCATGAACAGAGGAGGAGAGGTGGAGAGAGTATTGCTCTCCCCCCAACTCAGTTCTCCCTAACTCTGTCTTGATTTCATATTGCTCTTATAACAAATCATCACAGCCTTAGTAGCTTAAAACAACCTAATTCATTATTTTATGGTTCTAGAGGTCAGAAATCCAACACAATCCTCATTGGCTAAAATCAGGGTGGCTGCAGGACTATGGTTTAACTGGAGGTTCATGTGAACAATCTTTTTCTTACCTTTTCTATCTTTTAGCTACCACCTGCATCCTTTCACTCATGACCTCATCCTCCATCCTTAAAACTAAGTGTTGCATATCTCTAATCTTTCTTTCATACTTGTGTATTCTTCTAACTCTCTTCTTCTGCCTCCCTCTTTCACTTTTAAAGGATCCTTTTGACTGCATTAACCTACTCAGTTAATCCAACATCACTTCCATAAGATAACTTGATTAGAAATCTGAATTCCGTCTGCAACTCTTCTCCTTTCCCATCTACCTAGTATATTCAGAGGTTGTGATATTATGTTGCTTATGAAGTACTTTTGTCACTTGGACCTCAAAGCAGGACTTTTCATGTCAAAGTCTCTTACATTATTAATTAATGAATTAATAGTATAAAAAGGGCATAGAAAATAAAGTTAATTTGTGAAAATAAATTGTATTTCTATATACTAGAACACACTTGAAGAGTGAACATAATACCATTTGCAAAAGAACATTACATATATTGAGACAATTTAATAAATGATACACAAAAATTCTACATTAAAAACTACAAAACAATTCTGAGAGAAAATAGAGGTTTTAGAAAAAGTGGGGAAATATGTTTATGGATTAGAAAATTCAACATTATTAAGGTATCTATACCTTCAAATTTATCCACAGATTCAATGCATTTCCAGTAAAAAAACAGCAGAATTTTCATTAGAAACTGACAAGTTGATTCCAAAACGTGCAAAATAAGAACATTGTCGTTTGTGGTCAGTATTAATGCAGTTCAGTCGAGAGAAATAATTGAACTTCTCCTATGCTCCAATAGCTATAGTAAGACAGGAAGCAGTGGCATAATGAAATGATAGATGGTTCTGAGTTTAGATCCCAGATCTGCTGCCTACAACCTTCCCACCCACACCAGAGTTTATCAGAATCTTCTGAGAAAGAATAGGGTAGGAATGAAGTGTGGGTGTGGCCTGAAGAAGCACCCCAGGGAGCTTGGATATAGCTCATTCCCTCTGCCCCAACTACTTGGATAGAGAAACACTGTTCTAAACACATCATCCAAGTAATATTATACAATTAGATCAAGAAGGGACCTTAAAGACTAGAAGGCGAAGTGACTAACTTAAGAGAATGCAAGTGTCAAAATGACTGTTATTTATCACAGTCATGTCAGAGGCAAGACCCTCGAGGCCCAAAGCTGAATACAAATTTCAGATCTTCTAGCAGCTGTGTAACTCAAGTTTGAAACTCTAAAATATTGATCTCTTAACTGAAAATATGGAAATAAATACATCACTTTTATAGAGACTTCAAGAAGATAATTTTAAAAGTGTTTAGCAAATTGCTTGACACCTAGAGGGTACTTGATCATTTTTCCCCTCTTCCCTAATTTTCTCTCTGACCTGTACATTTTGCCGAGTCTCCTTAAGCATGTTCTCTAACATGTGCATGAGTTAGAATTTTTGCTGCAGATAACAAAGTTTTATTCAGGTTAATGTAAATGGGAGAAGGTCTGTTTAAGAATATAGGGGAATTATGAGGACTCCAAAGTCAGCAACTCAACCAGGCTTCAGAAATCACCAGAACCAGAAAGAATAAAAACAGAACTTTTCTTTTCCATTTCTCCTTCCTGTACGTCTCTCTCCCACCCTCCTCTTCTTTTTCTCTACTTGTTAGAGAAACAAGTGGTAGGCAGTGGCAGAGAAGTCATATAATATAAAATATGGCTGTCAGGGACCCAGCACTTGAACTGAAAAGAGGGGCCATTATGAGTTTGGCAGAGACTTCTAAAAATCTCTTACAACACACTGGCAACATTCTATATGTATCTGAGAGGAATCTTTGTCCATATTTGAAAGACTTCTAGCTTAATCTATAGCTTCAAAAGGATCACAATTGCAATACTTGGTGTATCAGTGTTTATACATTGAATATTTAGATTTTTTCCAGGTCTAAAGCTCCCTGGTGGATTTTTAAAACTAGAGTCAGGGCCACAGATCAAACCTTTTCAAGTTTCTTTCCTTGTCTTAGGTGCAAGGAGAGTAAGATCAGATATTCTCGCCTTTAAAATCTGGGCTTCTGGAAAAAATGTTCTTGAGAGAATCATCTCATTTCCAACAGGCGTGGCTCTAAAATAAGAGGCCCATTTCATGCTATTATGGAGATCTGCCATGAAATATATCAGGAAAAATATTGGCTTGATGTTTTTCTGCTATTTAGCAGTTATCCTCAGAGTTGAATTATTAGAAACTCCAGCTCAACAGTCTAGTTTTCTGCTTATATCCATGATTCCCTTTCTAATTAGTGAATAACATGAGTTAACTGTAGAAAATTAGTTTTTTGCAGGATTTAGCATGGTCCTTTACTAACAAAACCAATTGGTCTCCAAGTTTTATTTTCTTCTTAATTAAAACCATTGACTTTAATGGGAAATTAAATGAATTGCATACTTTTCCAATGAATTTAAGTTTAGGCTATGCAAATACAAAGTCATATCTTAGTACAAATGTTGACCTAATTTATCACTAGCAAAAAAACAAAACAAAATTCAAAATGGTCTTCTTTACCCTAAATGATGGCAGATCTGTTTTGGAGTTTTTCTAGTGCTTAGCAGAAAATATTGAGACATGTCAAGCTCAATTCCCAATCCAGCCATTCTTCTATATAGGTATGTTTGGACAAGTCTGAACTGACTGAAGCTGAAGATGATGTGTATCCCAGGACACTCCCATTCCCAGTGAGCACTGATACCATTTACAGGGTTGGCCTGGAAGCCCAGGGTTTCGGTGTGAAGTGGAGCAAAGAGCTGCATATGAAGAAGATCAAGTCAAGCATGTGGAAAGCATACTCTTTGCCTCTGCTCTGCATAGTGAAGTGAGAACCCCACATTTGAGCTCATGGGTCTCTCATTTTCCCAAATAGAATCAATGGACCCTGATTCATCAATAAACACCTTCATTGGAGACTTCTTCTTTTTCTAGCTCCACTTCTGAGAGCACCCTGCGTCCTCATGAAAAGGGAAGCAGCTTGCAGCAGGAAATCCATGCCAGGATATAAGTTAGCAAGGCCCACTGAGCACAAAGCCATTTTTTTCCAACACGCTGGGAAACCAGCAGATAGTACAATTGCAGAGTAATGTGATAGCATACAGCAACTCTTTAAAAAATGTGCAAACATTTACATTTAGGAATTTGACCTTTAGAAATATGTTCTACAGGAAGGCTTGTTTGGGTGTACATTGTCATATGACACTGTCTCTAGAAGAAAAAGAAAACCTTAAAGCTATATGTTTATCACTAGGGCAATAAATTATGGTACATTTGTACTATAAAATTATAGTGGACAATAAAAGGAATGGGTAACAAACATGTTAGAACATGGGAGAATATCCATAATTCTTGGTTAAATGAAAAAAGCAGTAACATGTATATATGTATATATGCATAGGTGTGTATATATGTATATATAGAGATTCAATTTTTAAAAGAAAATAACATATTTCTGTGAACACATCTCTATGTGTTTTATGCATACAAAAAAGACCAGAAGGTATATGACAAATTGTTAACAGCAAAAAGTGAATAGTCAATGGACAATAAAGAAGAATTTATACTTTTACTTCATACACTTTGATATTTTTGAATTTCCTAACATTAGAAGACATCACTTTAAAATTTTTTAAAAAGGTGTGCTTAGGGACAGAATTTTAGTTGGGGATGATGAATAAGCACTGCAGATGGATGGTGGTAATAGTTGTACAACAATGGGAATATATTTAATGCCACTGAACTATACATTAATCATGGTTAAAGTGGTAAATTTTGTATTATGTGTATTTTATCACAATGAAAAAACGTGCAACATCTTTTAAAAAGCCATTTCCATTTTGTAAGAGGTAGATAGTACATAGGTTAAAGATGAGCTTGGTGCAGCGAGCACCAGTGTGGACCAGAGTGGTATGGCTGCAGGCAGATCCAGCCAGGGCCCTGCCCTGACCTCAGAGGCTTGGGAACACAGGCTGAAGCCAAGGGCCTGCCTAGGAAAAGAGATGCACAGGGACACAAGCAACAGCCAGTGGCTCACCCTGATGCCATCAGTAAGTATGTGGAGACCTTAGCCAGAAGGCTGATCAGACACCAGGTGTGCATTGCCCCCAGCCAAAGGCCCTCCCAGACAACAGCTACATGGGAGGCAGGCCATAGTCAAACCTAAATACCATCCCATGTGTACACAGGCCCCAGCCAGAAGCCTGCCCAGATGACAGGTCAGCTCAGGGATCCAGAAGGCAACCATTCTGAACCCAGGAATTGGTATAACAATGAGCAGCAAAGAAAAGGCTGCTCAGTGGCTTGCTGAGAATTGAAGATCACTGGGTGAGAAGAAAGTTGCCTCAACAAAGGCACTGTAGGCTGCATCTGTTGAAATGAGAAGACACATAAACAAGTCTCAAAACCAGACTTCCAGATCACCTAAGGCAACCCCAAAGGGAAATGAGATGGAACACTCTGATACTCAATCAACTCGACTCCCAGAATTGGCAATGAAAGCTGATCTAGAAATAATGAAATCAGAAATAATTTCTCAGATAACAACAGAGATTGTGCCCATATTTCAAGACATGGTTAATGAATCTGGAGCAGATACAGATTAAAAAATACAGGAGCTGAAGAATATGATGGATCCCAACATAGGGAACAAATGGAATCCATAAAACAGACGCAAACAGATTTCCAGGAGATTAAAAACTCCATTGAAAGTTTATGCAGCAGAATGAGCCAATGTGAGGACAGAATTTCAGATATAGGAGACACGATAGCAGTTACTGACCAGGAAAAGAAAAATTTCTTAGAAATAGTAAGGGACCATGAGAAATCAATCCAGCAGTGACTAGATGATGCAAAGAATAACATAAGACTGATCAAAGTCAATGAAGAAATGAGAGCGTGGAGATGACAAAAAAACCTGTTCACAGAAGTAATGGCAGAAAACTTCCCAAGTAGGGGAAAAGGACTTGACCTACAGATAAGTAAGGCATATAGGACTCCAACTAACCATGATAAAACAAAAACAAAAACAAAAACAAAAACAAAAACTACACCTAGGCATACAATACTTAAGATTTGAGAAACCCCAACAGAAGAACAAATACTACAAGCAGTTAGAGAAAAGAAACAAATCACATAGAGAGGAAAACCCATTAGAATTACAGCAGACTTCTCAACACAAACCCTCAACGTAAGAAGAGCTTGGAGTGACTGATTTGAAACCCTAAAGGAAAATAGCCTCCAACCCAGATTGATGTACCCTGAAAAACTATCTTTCAAAATTGATGGAGAAATAAGATAATTTCATGACAAAGAAAACCTTAGGAACTTCATGAACACCAAACCAACACTGCAAAAAATTTTGGACAATACCCTAGGAAACGACAATAAGGACCACAATCGCAGGAAGCCCAGTAGAATGAATTCATTAGGCACGAAAAGAAATTAAATGCAAAGGGGGAGAATCCAACAAAAAGAAAAAGTCATGACAAAAATAAGTCAATAAATAACAGTTATAACCATCAATGTTAATGGTCTCAATTCATCAATCAAAAGAAATAGACTGGGAGAAGGGGTCAAGGAGAAAGATCCAACAATCTTCTGCATACAAGAAACACACTTAATTCAAAAGGAAACTCATAGACTGAAAGTTAAAGGGTGGAAAACAATACTCCATGTGACAGGAACC
>NW_004624774.1:3012190-3064444 GCF_000247695.1 Heterocephalus glaber
CAAAGTCTTTGTAAATATAGGGAGGGCAGGGGAAGGGGGGAAAAATAAGAACCAAGAGAGATTATGTAAAGGTGAAAATTTCCAATGATGAATGTCATTATATTGTACACCTAAAATGTACCAATAAAATTAATTTTAAAAAATGAGCTTGGTAAGGGAGACTGACTCAGATTGTAAAGCACCCTGAACACAGTGCAAATGAATATGCAATAGGGACCCACCATTACAGATGTTATCTTTGAGCAGTTAGCATTATACAAAGGTCACCTTCAGCTGTGAGCCTCCTGGGAGGTCCCTTTGGTGCTGCAGATATTTGAAGGAAAGCTCTTTGTGGTCCCTTAAATCTTATCACCATTATACAGCCTCCCTTCAGTAATGACTCTTTCTTTTCCTTATAAAACAGCCTGTCAAGAATAATGTAACATGTTGATGACTTTATATACATTAAACTGGTTTATCTTATTAGACCTATGCATATTGGAATTCTTTCAGAGTCCACATTACATTATCTGATCATTTAATTGTAATTGTAATTTTAAAACTTCAAATATATCACATTTGACACAAAAAGAAAGTAGTGGTATTTATAAAAAATAGAAAGGCAGGGCCAACTTACACTTCTACTACCAAGCCATGTCTTTAATTTTAAGTAAAAGAGCCAATAAGCATTTATCAAATGCATACTATATGAGCACAGATGCTCCATGTAAGTTCCTATCCTTAAAGGGGTTAAAAACCCATTAAGGAAATAGCTAAAACACAAAGTACTGAGCCAAACTGGATTGGATTGGAATGAATTGGATTAGACTGAATTGGATTCTTTGTGATTTGATACAATAAGCATTTAACACTCACTAAGGTATCCCACTGCACGAGGTTGTATGAGTTTGAAGAAGAGAATAAAAATACCAGTGAAATATGTTCCTTCTCTCCTAAGACTCACAACTGAGGGGGCAGCAGGAATGAGTGAATTAAAATGCAAGACATAGAGTAATAGTGACATAATAAAATTTTACACATACAGCTGTGAGGAGAACTACTCTATCTGTGGTGATCAGAGTGATGGTACAGAAGAATTGAACGTGAGGACAGGGTGAGGGATGGGAGGGATATTCAGGTTGAGGGAGCAGCATGAGCAAAGGCCTGGAGGGGGGAATGCACCAGAGCATTGAGGGAACAGAATGGTCCATTTCATCCAGGGCACAGTGTGCAGTATGAGGCACAGACCCTTCATATGAGATAAATTAGGAGAGGAGAGGGGGGCCAGAGCCTCCGGACCTTCATAAGAAATCAGTCACAGAGCCCAGGAGCTGCCAAAGCTGAAGAGAACTCAGTGCTCAACTACCAGAGTTTTTATACACAGGAAGCCACCACCTTTCACTGGTTTATGACACAAGCGTGTGTGTGTGTGTGTGTGTATGTGGTGTGTGTGTGTTTCCCATTCCTGCTCTGGTTTCCTCTGATCTTGTTCCCACAAAATCCATCATAGTAGTCTTTTGGAAACTACAGATCAGACCATGCCACTCTTTGGCTTAGACTCTTGCATTGATTCCCTATTTTGTATTTTGTATTGTGATTCTGGGGAGTAAATCCAGGGCCTTTCTACTGAGCTGTATCCCCAGCCATTTTTAAGTTTTTTGCTTTTTCTTTTGTTTTTGTTTGTTTGTTTTGTTTTGAGACAAGGTCTTCCTAAGTCACAAAGTTGTCCAAGATGGGTTTGAACTTGTAATCCTCTTGCCTCTGCCTCTAGGAGTCCTGGGATTACAGGTATGTGCCATCACACATGACTTCCTTTTCTCTTACAGTAAGTTCAAAATATCAACATGTCATCTAGGGTAAGGGTTCCATAACTCTGAGCTCATCTTGTATCAAGTCACTCCCTTCTCATCATGCTCCAGTCTTCCCAACCTGCTCCTCCTGACCCTAGACTGCTATGCTGTGTCTGCTGCGCCAGCTGTAAAGCTACAAAATAGTGGCTGGTCAATACATACCTGTGGAATAAAGTAGGGAGTGCAGGCATGCATGTATAAGTGAAAGACTGAATGGATTACCTGTGTGAATCTTCTCATGTGCCATTATCCTGGAATGCCCACTGGGGAGGAAACCGCCTGCTTTGCCTGAAGAATAAAGACAAATGATAATATAAGGAGAAAGACTCTGGGGTAAAGACCCAAGGAGCTGAGGATGTTTACATTTTTTTGTACACTGGGAGTTGACTGACTAAAAGGAAAATTGAATGAGATTTGAAGACAATAGAAAAGGCTGGTGGAAAATGAAACAGACAGCAAAGGCAAGTATCCTGGCAGGTCTGCAGACTGCCTTCCAGGCTCCACCAGAGAGTACCAGTGTGCACAAAGTCAGGGCAGTGAGAGTCTTCTGGGAGAAGAGAGGAAAGAGTGTTAGGCAGAGTCGGGATTATCAGGATGGGTATGATAGAAGGACAAGAGAATTTCAGAGCAGGAACAAGGGCATAATTGAGTTTATCTTCCATGGCATCCAGAATAGGCAAGAGAAGACAGAAAGATCTGACTACAATCTAAGGGAGTGTGAGAGACATACATTCATGAGAATGAGATCAGGAATTTGAAAACATCAAGATCGCAGAACAGCAGACCTGTTTGCAACAGAGCCGCTGCGTGGTTGGAGTGAAAAAGGTCACAAGAATTAAAGACAAGAAATTGTTGGTCCAGGATCTGAAATTACCAGGGATAATAGCGAACCATGGAACACTTTTTATGATACAAAAATAATGGTAATCTCACATTTATTTGTTGATTTACTCCTATTGTCAATTTTTTCACGATCCCCAACTGGACTATAACCTCCTCACGAGCAGGGACTAGTATTTTTCTATGTGACAGCTAGTGCCTGTCATAGTCACAGATGCTAATTAACTACTCAGAGAATGAATGATTGAATGAATGAATGTGTGACTGTACCTCACTGCCTCTCATTTATGTTTTTAAATTTGAAGGTGACCCTGTTTATAGTAGTTGTGTGATGTAAGTGAATACGACATTGGAATATTTTAAAGACTCGGTTTGGTGAAGTTGTTCAGTTCCGGGTTACATACAATTGTTTGTATGATTCTTTAGGTGTTTAGTTTGTTCTCCTCTCACTTTGTAAGTATATGTATTTCATGGATAAGAGCCAAGTCCTATGTATCAAATATATTTAATACTGTACTGCCTTTAAATGCTCAGAGCATCCAGCATAACCCTGGTGAAATAATAAGCAATGTTGCAGCCTTGAGGAGAGGTTTTATAGTTACACAGAGTTTCATAGGTACCTACTCCTGCCCCTGTCAGTGATCTTCAGTAACTATATAGTTTTTCCATCTGTAAAATGGGGGCAAAAGCTAGCATGGCTCATAGGGATTATGTGAAACTTAAATGACATAATATATAACCATCTGTCTGTGGCAAGCACATGATACTTCATATATGATAGCTAAAGATCAAAATAAAGCTTTATTTGTTATTTGGACTATGTGACCTGCAATTGTATTTAGGGTTTGACAAACGACATCTTCATGCTCTTTTTGGTACCTTGGCTAAAAGGAACATGCCCTTTCCTGGTTTGCTTCAGCAGCAGTGACTCCTGCCCCCATTGCAGCCATTCCTCAGAACAGGTAGGCTCCAGGAGCCTTTGGGGGGCTGGGCTGGGCATGCACAGCTCCATGCTGCCCTCTGGTGGTGGTAGTGTTTTGGGCTACCACCTTCCCTGCGTTGGACTTTCTGTAGTGCTGACATGAGCTGCAAAATTACACTCTAGGAAGACAAGAAAATACTCTGGAGATTACAAGATCCTTGTGAGGGGTGCACTGCACCAATTATTTGTTTGACTCAGTTTGTCTTACACCTATGCTCCCATGTACACCTAGGGAATGATTATTTTTGCATCAATGAAAATCACACTATCTCCAAGGGGTCCTGGGGCTCAGGTGAGGTGTTTCAGAAGCTCTAGGATGAGCAATGTCCAGCCTAAGATCACATAGACAAAATATGACTTTGGTCACATAAGCCCTATGTGATAACTAGATACATACACCTTTCTTCTGCAAGGGAAGAGTCATAAAAATGTTCATTTTTTCAGGAAGACATCTGAATTGTTTATAGCATCAACTGAAAGTAATTTCAATGTTCACAGGAGCCATACCCATAACTTTCCATTTCCTCATTCTTTACGACCAGCAAGTAAGCTGGGCCTTTGGCATTGCATATCATACATCTGTCATTTGCTCCATCTCCTTTGCTACTAACTAGCACCTATCTTGCATGGATGACTACAGTTGGCTCCCAGTGGTTCTTTCTGCTTCGTCTCCTTCTGTCTCCTTCACAGTGGTCTTTCTTCCCAGCAGGTGGAATGAACTGATGTCATCTCGCAGACCAGTCCTGTTCAAAATCTTTCTTTTTGCACTCACAATATCCTAGCCATGGTGGTGAACCTATGGCCCTGTGTTATTTGTTTTTCTTTTAAGACAAAAGATGTTAATGTATGAGTTGTTTTCTCTAAACTAAAACTTCGGCATTCAGGTTTAATTGCAGTGTTGGCACTTTGTGATAAGCAAGTGGGATTGGGGTTGCTGTTTAGGCACTCGTCCCTAAAGGTTCGCCATCACTAGGTCCTAGTGCGTCACCATGCTCTACCCATCCCTATGTGGCTCCAATCTCATTGCATATCTACATCTCACTGCTTCTCCATGTTCCAACCAGCTGAATCTCTCTTCTATGGCTCCAGCACAGCACAGCTTTGCCTTTGCATTCACTGTTCCCTATGCCTGGAACACTCTTCTCTGCATGCTCCTCACGGCTGGTTCTTCTTTTTCCTTTTTCTCACTAGACATGTCTCATCTTAGAGAAGCTTACAATAACCACCTTAAATAAAATAACCTGTGCCCCAGCTTTCTTCTTACCCCTTTGTTCTTTATTATATTTTCTATCAATTTTCTTCACAGCAGTAATCACTACCTGTCATTTTAGCATGTCTCTTTGTTTAAAGATGGTTCTCTATTAGATTGTAATTAGCGGAAGGGCAAATAGCTTGTCACCCACTACTCAAGCTTCAATGCTCACAAAGTGCTTTTGGGGGTGGGGTGGGGCAGTAATTTATATTCCGTGCAATTTGGTAACTTTTCCTTATGGAGTCCCCTCTGCAGTTGCTCTCCCTGCTGTGTCTAGCCACATGGAACTGTCTTCATCAGACCATGCTCTTATGTGGTTGACTGAGTGAATGAGCATGTATAGAGATCTCACCTTCCACAGCTGGCCCTCATGGGTGTTTATATATGCACAGACAAGTCTTTATATATTTATACAAAATCACATTTCTTCTTCCATTTAACTTGGAATAATAATTTTGAATCTTTTTTCTTATTCATTGGTCAAAGTCTTAGTGACAAGGTTTGATAGTAGTAAATACTATCTCATCACATGTACATAAACTTAATATTCTGTTTATTTGGTGATGGTTTTTTCCTGAAAGTAGGCCCTCAGGAATTATTTCCAATAAAAATAATTGAACAGGGAGAGAGACTGCATTTGCCCTTAAAATTAAAACTAGAAATCATTTTGTGTGTGTTATTCATCTCTGGTTCTACCTCCAGCAATGACTGGGACCTGATCCTTAAGGATGAATAACAAGAATGAATGTCACAAGAGACAAAAATAATGAGCTAATATCTTGCAGAAACACTGTAGCATATTCTACCATAGAAAAAAGACCGAGTAAGAAAGTGGGCACATGTGAAAAAATAAACATCTCAGTAAAGAAATATGCAGAACCATGTTGATACATACATACATACAGCATTACATCGCCTTCTGACTCAGCAACAATAATCTGATCACACAAAGTGATATTTAGTCATATCCAGCCCTGGATGTACAAGGTGCTGAATCACCTGCCCAGAGGAAGCTGCAGACATTTAAAACTCTCAAAGACAGCAGTGAGTTAATAGAATTACAGCCTGCCTCACTAAGCACATATCATTTGATTGTGCCAGCCTGTCTTTGGAGCAAGCCTGTTTTCTCATATGAATGCTACAATGTTCCCTTCATGTACCATTTCCCTAATATCTGCTCACCCTGCTCTGTAGCACATATGAAGTGGAGAGAAGGTGAGTTTACTGAGGAAGGAGTAGAAATTTAATTAAACTCTCCTAGATTTGTTCATGTTTCATCACTTTCAGTGTAATTTGGTTTCATTTCCTAGGTCTTATTTTTCTATTCAGAGTACAAAGCATTTAGGGTTGCTTAGGTAATTGTCAAATACTCTTTTTGTCTTTAAGAAATTTTGATTTCTTTTCATATAAATTTCTGCTGTTTCATACATGAGAAATACATGGTTTCTAATTCAAGATTCAAACCTTTAAGGGCCGGGGATTTAGCTCAGTGGTGCTGCACTTGCCTCACAAGCACAAGGTCCTGAGTTCAATCCCTGGTACCAAAAAAAAAAAAAAAAAATTTAAACATTTAAGATTCAAATGCTCAGGGAAAATCTTTTTCAAAGATAAGTTTGGGAGAGGGGGAATGAACAATGAAAAGTCAACGTTAGTTATTACATAACCTAACATGCAGACTGAATGTAATGAATAATTTGAAAGAAGGTTTTTATCAAAAGACACGCTAAGCAAACCAGAAAGAGTTGGCCAGATGACCCAACTTTCCTCCTCAAGAACTGTGGGTCAAGAAAAGTTTATTTGTTGGGGTCTGTGTTTGCTGAAGGAGAGAACCTAAGAAGTAAGATAGATAGGATTTGGTTTCAGGTGACTGCGTACTAAAATGATTTCAGTTGGTGGGGAAAGTCCATGACCTCTGTCCTCAGAGCTCTTAGAGAACAAGCAGATGGCTTGGTAAACAGTATTCAGAAAAGCATCCTTTTGTCAATGAAGTTGCCTTCCAAGCTACATTTCACACAACAGACTTGTGAATGTCTTTATCCCATATTTAAACACTTGAACCAGAACAGGATTTAGCAAAGGCCAAGAGTAGTAAAGGAAACTGCAATGTGTTCCAGGAGTAAGACTTCATAAATTTTAGGCACTTCTCTGCCACATATTAGCTTGTGACTTTGGGAAAATTGTTTAATCGGAGTATGCTTCGATTTTCTTCTCTGCTGGAGTGGTTGTAAAGTTCAAATAAATCTGAGGTCTGTGTGAAAGCTATATGGAACAGAGGATGCAACGGGCATGATGCTGATGCCAAAGATGTTGAGGATAGCATGGCTGCTGGTGGGTACCCCTGCCCAGAGGCACGGACACCCCAGTCTCTGCCTAAACTAAACTAAAACTACACAAAGGTTTGAGGTATCCAGAAGCCTCATCTTACAGAAGAGCAAGTTAAAGTCCCAGCTAGAACGCCTAGTAAATACCCTAGTCCAATAGAATCAGAGTCATCCATGGTTCAATGTAGCCTTCGTGAATGGTACAAAACATGACACCAGTCGAGTGATTTAGCCCCCCTGAGCCCTGTTTACTCTTATAGAAAATTAGAATATTAGGTTAAATATTAATGCAGTGACAGATACAAACTTGGGTTAGAATCTCATGTCTACTTCAGGCTACATTTTTGGCCTTAGACAAAAATGGCTTACCTTTTATTTACTGAACTAACATATAGTGAAATTGACTTTTTTGGTGTACTTTTCTGAATTTTTACACATGTATAGATTTATGACACCACCACTATAGTAAGATACAGGTCAGTTCAGTCACCTCATGAAACTCTCACATGCTTTCCATTTGAAATCACACCTTATCACCTATAAGCCACAGTGATCATTGAGCTCTTCTGTTACCAAAGTTTTGTCTTTTTAAAATGTCATATAAAGGGTCAGGAAAGTACCTCAGTGGTGCCCCACCTTCCTGGCAAGTGCAAGGTCCTGAGTTCTATCCCCAGTACTGGAAAAAAAATTATATAAATAGAAACAATATATAATCTTTTGAAAGCGGCTTCTTTCATTTGACACAGTGTTTTTGAGGTTCTCAAGTTTTTTCCTATATTAATAGTTTGCTCTTTAAATACTTCCATGGTATGGATACACCACAATTTGCTTAGCCATTTACTGAAGGACAATGGGTTTTTTCAATTTTTTGACAATCACTAATAGAGCTCCTATAAAAATATGTGTGTGCAGGTTTTTAGATAAACATGTTTTCATTTCTTTACAACAGGGGAAGGTGAACTTTTTCTGTATAAGGCCAGATGTTTTAGCTCTGTGGAGCATATAGTCTCTGGTACAACTACAGATGCCCCTCAACTTGTAATGAAGTCACATTTACCTAAACACATTGACAATGACAATATCATAACATGAACAAACAACACATCGTGGAGTACTGGTTGTTAACTGGGAGCTGCAGCTTAAACCTGATGTCCAGTATCGTGAAAGTGTATCATCCTGCATATCATTAGGAAAAGATCAAATCCAAAATTCTAGGTGTGTTTCCACTGAATGTGCATGACTTTTCTATACCATCATGATGTGGAAAAATCAAGTTGAATTACAGTAAGTTAGAGGCCAGCTGCAGAAGGAAAGCAAGCACAGACAATATTTAAAGGAGTAAGTGTGGTGACTATGAATATGTTACAATAAAACTTTATTTACAAAAGAGATAGTGGGCTGGGTTCAACCTGTTGGCCATGGTTTGCCAATCCTTGTCTGTTGCATATACCCAGTAATGGGATTGCTGAGTTATATATCTTTAGTTTCATTATAAGCTGCCAAATTATTGGTATTTGGATTGGGATTGTATTAAGTCTATATAAGAATTTTTGGAGTGTGGCCATTTTCACTGTGTTGGTTCTCTCTACCCAAGAGCAATGGATATCTTTCCATTTACTGATATCCTCTTTGATCTCTTTCAGAGTACTACAGTTTTCAATGTAAAGATCTTTTACTTCCTTTGTTAGATTGATTCCTAAGCATTTCATTTTTTTTCATGCTATTCTGAGAGGTGTGGTTTCCCTAACTTCTCTCTCGTGAGTTGGTTATTTATGTACAGAAATGCTATTGATTTTTGAGTGTTGACTAAATATCCAGCTATGGGACTGAATTTGGTTATTAAATCTAGGAGTTTTTTGGTGGAGTTTTTGGGGTCTTCTATGTAGAGCATCGTGTCATCTGCAAATAATGATAATTTAACTTTTTCTTTTCTCATCCTTATTCCTTTTATTCCTTTCTCTTGTCTAATTGCTCGGACTAACATTTTCATAGCTATATTGAAGAGGAGTGGTAATAGTGGACACCCTTGTCTTGTTCCTGATTTTAGAGTGAAAGCTTTCAGCTTTTGACCATTTAGTATGATACTGGGTGATGGTTGTCATAGATGCCTTTTATCATATTAAGATAAAGACTGTCTATTCCAATTTTCTGTAGTTTCTAAAAACCATGAATGAGTATTAGATTTTGTCAAATGCCTTTTCTGAATCTATTAAGATGATCATGTGATTTTTTGTCCTTGGCTCTATTAATACGGTGTATTACATTTATTGACTTGCATATGATGAACCATCCCTGCATCCCTGGGATGAATCCTACTTGGTCACGGTGTATAATCTTCTTGATGATTTGCTGCATTTTGTTTGCCAATATCTTATTGAGGATTTTTTACATCTATTTTCATTAGAGAAAACAATCCTAAAATTTATTTGGAACCAGAGGAGACCTAAAATAGTAAAATCAATTCTGGGGAACAAAGGCAAATCAGGAGGCATCATAATCCCTGACTTTAAATTATATCACAAAGCTACTATGGTAAAAACAGCACGGTAGTGTAAAAAAACAAAACAAACCAAGGATCAAAGGAACAAATTAGAAGATACAGAAACAACTTTGAACACACCCAGTCACCTTATTTTTGACAAAGGGGCCAAATAACTTCACTAGAAGAAAGATAACTCTGTAATAAATGGCTTTCCATGTGCCAAAGACTAAACCTAGACCTATGTTTCTCACCATGCAGCAAACTAAAATCAAAATGGATCAAAGATCTAAATATTAAAACAGAAACACTAAATCTGCTGGAACAGAGAATAGGTAGAACTTTTGAAGATATAGGTGTAAGCAATGACTATGAATAAAATCCCAGTGGCATAGGAAATATGACAAAGAATCAACAACTGGGATCTCATCTTATTAAAAAAGCTTTTGCACAGAAAAAGAAACTGCCAACAGAGTGAAGAGACAACACACAGAGTCAGAAAAATTTTTTGCCAACTGTTCCTCAAAGGACTAATATCTAGTACATATAAAGAACTAAAAAAAAAAAGCAGACCCTCAAATTTAAAGACTCAATCCAAAAATGGTTATCTGAAATGAATAGACATTCTCTGATGAAGAAGTAGAAATGGCAAAAATAAATATATGAAAATATGTTCAACATCACTAGTCATTCCAGAGATGCAAATTAAAACAACACTCTCACTTCAGAAAGAATAGCAATTATCAAGAAATCAACCAATAACAAATGCTGGTGGGGTCATGAGGAAAAGGAACCCTTTTCCTCTGTTGGTGGGAGTGTAGACTAGTGCAATCACTATGGAAAGCAGTGTGGAGATTCCTCAAAAAACTAAAACTAGAGGTTCCATTTGACCCAGCTATTCCCCTTTCTGGATATCTCCCCAAAAGAATTAAAAACAGAATACCACAGTGACATATGCACACTCATGTTTATAATAGCTAATTCTTTGAAACAGCCCAAATGCCCATCTACTGACTTATGGATAAAGATGTGGAGGTTTTTTTTTTTTTTTTAATAGAATGGAGTACTACTCAGCCATAAAAAAGAATAAACTTGAGACATTTCTAGGTAAAGAGATGCACCTTGAGACCATACTCTTAAGCAAAATAAATCAACATGCATATACATTGGATTGTTTCTCTGGTATGAGAAACTGAAAGTGTAAATGAGGATCAAAATGTATAATAGCTATTGTGAAATAGGAAGGAAATGTTCAAATGGGAAGTGGAACTAGCATGGGAAGAGGGGAAAGGAAGGAAGGGAAAAGAAAAAATGAGAAAAGAAAGAAAAAATGGAAATGGTTTTTGCAAAGGAGAGGAAGAGAGCTTGAAGGAAGGGTAGGGGAATGGGAAAAAAATGAATTAAGATATATCATGTACAGGTACAAATCCCCTAAGATAAATGAGATCATTATGTATATCTATAATGTACCAATAAACTTAATTAATTTTTAAAAAGATGTCAAGTTATGTTTCAGAGTGACTGTACTACATTGTATATTTAAGAGCTCTGGGTTCCACATCTTTTCCAGCACTTGGTGATGTCAGTGTCTTTAATTTAAGCCATTCTAATGGGTGTGCAGTGGTGTTAATTTGCATTTCTCTGTTTGCTAAGGATGTTGAACATCTTTTCATGTGCCCAATTGCTATCCCTACATTCTCTTTGCTAGTGTCTGGCCAAATCTATGCTCTTAAAAATGGAATAATTGTTTTCTTACTTTTGAATTTTAAGATTGCTTCATATACTTTGGATATATCCTTATCTGAATATGCCATTTGCAAATATTTTCTCCCACTGTGTGTCTTGATTTTTTTCATTTTCATAACAGTATCTTTTGCAAATAAACATTTCTAATTTTGGTGAAGTCCAACTTACCAATGTTTTCATTTATGGAGTTATGCTTTTGGTGCTATTTCTAAGAAATCTTTACCCTTACATCATGAGAAGTTTTGCATTTGATTTCCTTTGGACCTTTGTCAAAAATTAATTAGCCAATTGTAATGTGGTATCCTAGATAGCATCCTGGAACAGAAAAGGAAGTTACTGCAAAAACTAGTGAAATCCAAATAAAGTCAAGAATTTAGTTTAGAATATTATACCAATGTTAATTTCTTAGTTTTTCCAAATATATCATGACAACATAAGATGTTAACTTTAGGGAAAACTAGATGAGAGGTATATGGGACATGTCTATTATTTTTGCAACTGTTATATAAATCTAAAATTATTCCAAAATAAGCAGTTAATTTTAAAAGTAAACTAAGTTTCAGGGCTGGGGATTTAGTTCAGTGGTCCTGCCACATGCCTTGAAAGTGCAAGGACCTGAGTCTGATCCCTGGTACCAATAAATAAATAAATAAATAAATAAACTAAGTTTTTAAATTTGTGCTATATTTGTGTAGTCATTTTTCTGGATTCTACATTCTGCTCCATTGATCTGTATGACTCTCCCTTCACCAAGATCCCACTATCTTGATTACTGCTATAGTTTCCCTATTACTAGACAATGTTCAAATTTACTTAATTTATAAATCTCTGCTAAAGACTGGAAGCTCTGGGAGGGCAGACATGCAAGCAGAAGTCAAGTGCTCTGGTTTACAGTTCAATCCCTGGCACCATGTCTGGTAAATGCCAAGAACTGACTACATTTTTTGTCACATGAATTAGAAAATGAATCTTAAGAGACTAGATGAATACATAAATCATGTTTGAATTGGTGATTTTGCTTCCTTGGGTCTGGAAAGTTATTAGGAATGTCAAGGAGGGGCAGAAGGAGAGAGGAGAGTAATGCAGGTAGCAGGGAGCTGAGCAAATCCTCAGCAGAGCTGAGGAATCAGCATCAATGGGTTCTTTTGGGTTTACATCACAACTCCTCACTTGCCCTCCAGCTCCTGTGCTTTTTCCGGTTGTTTGTTCTTTTCATCCTATACAGTCTGCAGTCTCATCACCAAGGAGTTTCAAACTTGTCAAATTATGCCAAAAATATTTAACATGCCCACTTGGGAGATGATGTAGGGAGATCCCTTAGCATATTCCAGAGCCTGAAACAAGATATGTTCAGCAAATGTTCCTTAACTACTATTTTTTAATTGTTAAAAAATAAGAGATTTATTTTTGCCTTGAAGTTGAAAATGATTTTATTCATTCATTTACTTATAAAGATATGTATCCATTTGTTAGGATTTGTCAACTTTGTCCTACATGCCAAATAGTTTGTTAGTAGCTACAGATAACACCAGAGAACAGGGGAGATGCAATCACATCCTCAAGAGTAAATTATTTGAAGGACAAATCCAACCAATATGCTCTACCTGTCCAAATTTATGCACTGTGAAGACCTTAGTCAGATGAGTATGCATTTGACTTGGAAGTAAAACAGCGTTTCTCTTTTAAAACAAGCACACAAACCAGTTTGGATCCAGACAAGGTGGATGGATCTGTGCTTATTTTCATAAGTTTAGTACACGTAATTGCTTATCATTTCCAACTGTGTGAGAAATAGAAAAAAAGGAAAAGGCTAATTCTGGAGGACCCATGTAAGGGACCAAGGAGAAATGTGTGAGGGTGCCTTCGGAGCTCTTCCAGCTCCAAGTTGTAGTTCTGGGATTTTCCCCACTCCAGCATAATATGCAGGATGACCAAGTAATACACGTACACACACACACACACACCCACACACACCTACTAACCATACTTTCTTATTGTGGTTAACGATTGACTTTTGCCAACTTTCAAATGAAAGAGGGGGAAAAGAGTATTCTGTGAAACCCTTACAACTAGAGAGAATTATTTTCAAGGCCCACACCAGGTAGATTAAATTTAAAAATTCCATCTCAATCCAACTTTTCTATATCTGTGTCACTGCTTCCACACGTGCATTCTTCAGCCTCTGTACCTGCCATTTTATAGCCCAAAGAGGGTTTTTAGTGCCCTTCTTCTGAGTGAATAAGAGCACATTGGTTTTCTCCCTTGTGTTATACTCATTGGCTAGGAAGAAATGGAGTTATGTACTAGAGGAAGCTAATTAAAATTTTCCTCTTTAAAATCTGCTCTTTATCTTGAATACTTTGATCTCATTTAAACAGCATCCTTAGCTAATTAACAGGAGAAGAATTAAGACACTATGTTGGCTGTTGGAAATAAAAGTTTCTCCGCAAATTCAATTCATTACACATGGACAACCATAGTCTTTGAAACCAATTTCCTGCAAAGACTAATAATACAAACTGCTTCTTCTGAATATCTGCCTCTGTGATGTAGCTAATTCTGTTTACGGTGATAAAAATCTTCCCAGTGGAATATACCTCTGATGCCTGTAACCTCACAGTAAACATGGCAACCTGGCTGATTTCCATCATTTCTGTGAACCGAGTCAAAACATTAGAATTGGCTCATAAGCTGCAGGATCTGCACATCCAATAAGATTCACCATTATCACAGATTTTGTACTTCATATAATTTGAGACAAGCTCAGAAATCTTGGCAGCACTGTGCAAATATTTACCAAAAGTAAGTCTACAGAGTCATACAGCAGTTTCATTGAGATTTATCTTCTTTATTTCACTCTAGAGAAAAGGCTAACTTTAAATGCTAAGTAGTACTCACATGGAAATGATAAATTCAACCTTCTCCCCTTCTGTCATATTTCCAGCTGGGTAATGTTTGGTTTGCAAAATACATTGGTGATAAGTTTTTCCCCCTCATTAGCAGGTATAGTAAGGGTAACAATCCACTGACCATAAATGAAAAATATCTGCCTTAGTGTGGAGAAATTTACATCAATCAGGGCAAAGTTACAGGGCAGAATATGAGTTAGTAGCCAACAAAAAGCTTCCACATACTGGATGAAGACTCCATTACAGAACAACCATGCTGAATACTAGTCATTAAATGATTCATTCAACAATTATCGAGCATAATATGCCAGGCACTGAATCAGACTGAATCAGGTGTTGGTATATGATGGGACAGCTGAAGCAAGACTCAGGTTAAAAATAAAAATGATTCTAAGCCTTGTGATAAAATGCCTCATTTATTCTATGGTCATTAAATTACTCACCACCCAACAACAGAACACATGTTATGTATCTAGCACTACTTATGGATTTCTAATTTTATAAGTCAGAAAGTACTTTTTACAAAGCCCATTTCTAGTAGACAGGAAAGCCCTCCCGAAAGCCTGGATGAAATCAGTTTGAGCATTAGTGAAGTTCAGTGACTCACTGGCCCATTGTGCTAATGTGTGCGCTCATCATCTGAAAGAAGGAAAGCAGTTTCCAGTTAATTAAGCAACCAATTGACAGTACTTATTTGTTCAGTGTTTACCTGGTGCCTAGTGTTGTGTTTGGTTCTTTCCTTCTTCCTAGAGAATAGGGGGACATTGTAAAAATATGGTTAATTGTTCATGAATGTTCAAGGTGAATGGTTAACGTAGCACATTCTGGCTGAGACTGGGGAAACAGAAGGCCTGCTCTTTGGACATTTATTATGAAATGGTACAACAGGTACATCTCTCATAAACAAATTGTTTAGGACAAATAAACAAGTGGTGCCTTATAAGCAGATGGTTCACCCATGAGCCCTGATTATTTGAAATGGGTAGTATTTCCTTTTACTTTGCTTTTAGAATATTTTTCATTGATCTACAATGCTTAACTTACAGTAGAAATGGGAGTTAGAAAAAAGTATAGTTAGAAAAAATAATAGTTAGAAAAAAGGATGAAAATTCTACTAACTTAAGAGAGGATGCTTTAAAAGCATTAATGAAAAAGCATTTGGGATCTATTTAAGGCACCATACAAGCTCTTAGTGGCCTCAAGGGATTTGATGAATTTTTTAAATAATGTATTTTCTAAGAATTAGAGTGCACTGTCATTGGCCTGAATACACTGTTAGACAAACACATAATTTCCCATTAATTCTAATTGCATAAAATTATAGCATTTGCCATAAACAACTGGCATTTAAAAATCCAGTTTCTAACATAGAGATTTCAAATGTGGTTAATTCATGAGGTATGCTGTAGTTTTGATCTTAAATATCTCCTAAAGTACCGTGTGTTAAATCTTGCTTGGTCACCAGCTTGTGGTTCTATTGGGTGGTGACAGAGGGTTTAAAAAGTGGGGCCAAGTGGGGGGTCATCTGTCACTGGGGGGATGCCTTTGAGGTGGACAGTAGGGCCCCAGCCCTTCCCTTTCCACTCTTTTTACCTCCTGGCCATAAGGCAAATGGTTTTGCTTTGCTAAGTGCTCCCAAATGACCTGCCCAATTATGGACTGAGACCTTCAAAACTATGGGCCTAAACAACCCTTTTCTCTTTATAAGTTGATTACCTCTGGTGCTTGTTATAGTGCTAGAGTTGACTAACAAAAAGCATTTCAACAAAGTATGAGGAAAAGTGAGTGGGAGACAAATTTTAAGGGAAATGGAAGGACCACAAAAGGTCTCTTGGTTGGAAAAAATAGAGGGCTTCTAATGTCACCTTTTGCCCCAATCTTCTGCTATATCTCCATTAATATATTATTTACTTCTTACTGTCAAAACTAGAGGGAAACTTTTGGTCTTTACAGTAAGGCTTGGACATTATTTTCACCAAGGTTCACTGAAAAGTATCCTTCTAACAGCATGTTTGTCAAGTCTCCTTGGGGTTAGCTCTTGATGATGTTGGAGGCCTGGTCGTTAGAGATGATCATAATTGTATTGATATCAGTGGAAACACAAAGGAGCAATGATAATTAATAGTGTCTAGTTGCAAAGACTATGCTAGATCTGATATCCAGCTTGATTCCTGTCTGGGACCATCTAATAAAATGTTATGAGTTCTGCCTCAAAGAGGTGAAGATTGATGGTGTACTGCCAAGCGTGGAGTTTCCCCAGGGCAGTTTTGATTCTGTGCTGTAAAATTTCAAGTAAGTACCCTTGTTTCTGGTTGTTTCTTGACTTGGAGTATAGAACACGGTTGATATTTTTGCTATGAACAAAACTAAAATGAAGCTACAATGGTCCAGCTTATACTTATTCGACTTCAATAGTAATGAATGAACACATTTATCCCTAGGTATACAGTTTAATTAAAACTTTAACCCTAAAAAAACACTGTTGGTATTCAGCTACTCTTTGTGAGGCACCACCATGTACACTGAGTGTGTTCTCCACATTTTTTTGAGAAATCAGACCTTATTTAAGGTATTGGGTATAGCAAAGGGCACAATTTTCCATTGAGCAGAGCTCAATGACATCTACATACGTCCAAGACGGAAACATTCAGGATGAGAAAGAAACCAGTGTTAGACCCACATAATCCCTGGGTTACCTCCCCAAGTTTTGTCTTACTTATCTTGGGGTCATATTTTTATAAAATAGTGGTACCTAACTACATTCAGTTGCGTAAAGTGCACATAGTACAGAGCACTGGTGAGAGGAGTACAGACATGGAAGGCACACAGATCAGGTTTATATGAGTTGTGTTTTTAAAATAAAATATTTAAAAATGTTTAAAAAGTATTATGGTAAAAGACACTTTGTGATTAATCCCTCTTAAAATACTCCTCCTCACTTCCAACACATTTATCCCATTGTTCTTATAACTTTCCGAAGCAGTTCTGGAAGTCCTCTTTTGCGAATGTCTTTAGTTGTGCTGTTCTGGCTGCCTCTAAGTCCTGAATCAATTCAAAATGTTTATCTTTCATGGTCATTTTGACTAGGGAAGATTCAGAAGTTGCACAAGTGCCAGATGTGGAGAATAAAGTGGATGAGGACACATTAGCTTGACAGAAATTGTCATAAATGTTTTAAACAAATTCAGGATATCATGATGGCCATGACAGCTTAAATAAAGATACTCATGGAAGATAACTTTCAGAGCTACTTCAGAAAGTGGCAAGAATGATGGGATAAGTGTGTGGGAAGTGGGAATATTTTGATAGAGATTAACGACAATATATCTTTTACTGTAATAAATTTTAAATTTTTTAAATTTAAAAATTCAGTTTATTTTGATCACCTAGTCTCAGATCTGTCACTTACAAGGCTGTCACCCTAAGGTCATTTGTTAGCTTCCCTGAGTATCAGTTTTCTCCTCTGGAAAAGAGGTTACACACAGCAATTACCTGAAAAGGCTGTTTTGAGGACTGCATTACACTAAATGGAAAATGCGTCTGTAAAGCGTTAAGTACTGGGTTGTTTGGTGGGGAGGGTGTGCCAAAGTGCCCTGCCCAGTGTTAGGCACAGAAATCTCTCTTAGTGACTGGATGACATGTGAATATACCAAGACACTCTGCTAAGCTAATTTGGGCAACAGAGTTCTCATAAACACCTCTTGCAAATAAACTGCAAAAATGCCAATCTGAAGATATGCCGTGGAGTTGGGGTTGGGAAGGTTCTCACTTCTGGTGCTCTTTCTTTTCTCTAAGGGATGATAATCACAACCTGATGCTTTAGCACTCACTGATAACTGTTAACATCATAAACGTATGGAACCAGAGACCCAGTGGTCTGTTTTAATAATTTGTTCAATCCACTAAATAATTAATTCAAGCATCATGATGCATGAATAATATGTACATTTGAGGGGACTTCTCTGTATATTTAGGCAATATTTGAAAAGGAAATTAGTGAAAATTAGTAATAAGCAGCCCCTTGTGGCCCCGTGCTCCCATTTTCCAAGTGGGCACTCGGCCTCGTGATCTCACCAAGATGAATTTTTAGTTTCACAGTATTCAGGAAACAGACTCTGTGATACAGCTTGTGCTCAAGACTGTGGTTCCAAAAACTAAAATCTTTTGGCTTCCAGTCGCAGCTCTGCCATATATTAGTGTGTGGACCTGCACTACACCCACATAGCCTTCATAAACCTCAGTTTCCTCATCTGTGAAATGGGAATACTAGTAGCCTCTGCCTGGGATTGTACTGCAGATTCCCTGGGTGAATTCATAAGGGTAGGGATTCCAGCAAATGCCAGCCATCATTATTACCTTAGTCATTAGCTACTTCCCACAAGCTACCTTTATATTTAAATTGTTGAAGTAAAAGGTTATTACATATTAACATAATAAGATTCTCCCAACCTGGTTTTTTCTAATATAGTCATGCACCACACCACATTTTGGGCAGCAATGAATGTACTTTAGTGGTCCCACAAAATTATAACTGCACTGAAAAATTCTTCCACCTCTGTGTGCATAGCTTTTGTAACATTGTAGCACAATATATTACTTAGGGATTTGAGGTGGAGCTGGTGAGACTAAAGCTACTGCACTGCCAATCATGTAAAAGCATGGCACATTCAATTAGATTCAGAACATAATAATAATGATAACAATTATGTGACTAATTTATATATTTAGGACATTTTTATTATTAGAGTGTGGTCATTTTACTTACAGAAATAAATTCACTGTAAAACAGTATGTTGTGTTATCTTGGCATACGCTTCATATATCTTGAATTTATCATGTCTCTAAGAGACCACATCCAGTGATTGACCCATCCCACATAAGTATGATCTATGATGTTCATATGATTAAATTTCTATCAACACATTTCCCAGAATGTATCCTAGTCATTAAGTGACACATGACAGCATATCTTTCTTAAAAATGGTCTTCTGTTAGAGACAGGCTCACTTGGATATCATAGTGTGTTCATGAGAACACAAGGAGCATTGCTTCTTGGCTAAGATTGAACAGAAAAAAAGACACTAACCTCATCCTTACCTGAAACTGCTCTGGGCAAATATTTTCCAAAGGAGACTTAAAGTAGTGTAGAGCAGTGAGGAGCAATGCTGTGCATTCAGGCACAAACTCTGCTGTCTGTGGAGCCATTTCCCCTCCACCCCTGTGGGGCTGCTCATGAAACTTGCTCTTATGAGTCCATCTGGTTCTCATCATCCCATTTCCTGTCTCGAGCGTACACTGTGAGCACTGTATGAATTGATGCTTGCATAGGATTCTTTGCATGAGTCTGCTTTTTAAAAAGAGGGCTTTTTTCTTCCAAACATCCCTATGGAGATAAAGCCCAATGACTCTGGAGTCAGAGAGACTTGGATTCAAATACCAGCACTACCCCCTTACAATCTAGATTACTGAACTTCTTTGAGCTCTGCTTTTCTCATTGGTGAAATGGGGACTTAACATGTGTAAAGGGCTTAGGAGAGGGTTGCCACATAATAAACACTCAATAAATCTTAACTATTTTGAGAGCCTGCTTTATAAGTAGTCATGGTAGATATAATAAACAGTGGTTATAATAAGGATACACTGGGAAAGCTACTGTCAGTTGTGATGAAATCATTCTTTCTTGAAAAATATAAAGCAAATATGTAAGTATTAGAGCAACAGAGCCCCTCCTCCAATACCCTTAGATATAACTTCTCTGTATTAGGCCATAGTAGGATAAATTAAAAATTCCAAAACCACTTTGGCTGTTTGGAACAATTTCATAATCACTTAATTTTGCAAAACAACTCCAAAGTAGTCCCTACTGGTAAAAGAATGAAGATATGGAGGTAAGCACTGCTTACTATCAACACAAGGAAACTAAAAAGGTATCTGAAGACTTATTCTGTTAGCAAAATAATTTTCTTTAAGAGAAATAGATGCCCTGGTTGTAGATTCCATCACTTTTTATTATGTTTCCCTCTCCTTCTGACACACACATACTATTTCTGTTTTTTTAAACTGGTTTCTTTCTAGACTAGAAGTAATAAAATATTGAGGACAGCCTTTCTTAGCTACTGAGGAATTTAATGCTCTGGAAGAAGGACAGAGATATTTGCCACTGGGCTAATGTAGGGCTTTTAAAAAATATTTTGAAGTCATATATGAATATGAAGAACTGGTAACCTGAAGTTCAATTAATGCTCAAATATTTCTGTACCCATTCTTTTTCCCCTGAGGGCTTTACAAGGCAGGCGATGGCACCACTGAGCTAAATCCCCGGTCCTATTTTGTTGTTGTTGTTGTTTTTTTTTTGTACTGGGGATCAAACTCGGGTCCTTGCGCTTGTGTAGCAGGTGGCGAAACCACTGAGCTAAATCCCGGCCAGGGCTTTACAGATATACCTGGGCCAGAGAGCCAGTTTCCTGTCTCACTCAACGAAAAGCTCAGCACAGAGTAAACATCCAATAAATAGTAATGATGTCCCTTAATACACTTGTATTCAAATATGTGTGGAAGTACAAAAGTGGAGAACGATCTGTTGGTTGGTCAAGGAAAGCAAGGACTGGAATTGGACAGATTGGCAAGAGGATTCTGGTGGCCATGAAATGCCTTTCCTAAGATCTCCGTTGATTGCCTTTTCCTTTCTTTTACTAACAAAGGTTTAGAGTTTGTTTCAGTCATCTCAGTTCCCAAACAACTCATTTTCAAAGTGGAAGGGAAATTCAGACAAATCAATGAGAAGGGTCAAGCAATGGCCTCGTTTCCACTGTGGAGGAGGATTCTTTTGTACGAGGAAAAACTTGTTCCTCTCTTTTCTGAGAATTGACACATTTGGGAGCTGTTAACTGGTGAGACAATTTCTAAATCAATGTTTCAACTTTGATCCAACTAGAATGTAGAATAAAGCAGTTACCTAGGTAGGCATTTCGGCAACTGAGCTATTATACAAGTTCAGGATGAGGTAGTTCTGATATATAACTTGACAGTATGAAATATCACTTCTTTAGTAAAACAGAATGGCTAAGAACAATGGCTTTAGAGCCAGATTGACCCAAATTTGAGTTTAGCTCCCCCACTTACTAGCTAAGTAACTTTGTATGAGTTACTTCTTGGAGCCTCACTTGATTCATTTTAAAACTGAAGAACAATTTCAAGAGGAGATGGCAAAGGCTAATGAGATTCTGCTACAAAAGGCCTGATTGGGGCCTGGCTTATATAAAGTGCTCAATGCAAATCAACTATGAATGGTGGCTCTCTGCTTCTTAAATACTTGGCCTGATCTCAGATTCTAGTGTTTGTTTTACTGATCAGAATCATCAAGAGATGCTATTATTGCAATAATTAGACTCAGAACTGTCTGAAAACTCATCTTCTCACTGGCCAGAAGGGATGCAAAAGCAGGTTTAGTCAAAACCTCTCTATCTACCATATTAGCATAATAATTAGAGGTATAATAGTATCTTTCTCAGTTTTACAGTTTTGAAGGCTAAAGTACATAAATCACACAACAATTCTACTTATGAGAATAATTGCCATACAGTAAATAGTACCTGTTACATATTATTACAATGAACTTAGCTGTTTGTTGAGTGGCTTCTGTGTAGCAGGAACTATTTTAGAAACTTCTTAAGGACAGATAGGCAACATCTAGAAGACTGATCCCTGGAAGTCATGCAAAACTTGCTACCTGTTATTTCAGTGACTCACTAAAAGTTTCCACAAAGTACATGTTTTCCACACTTATGGTCAAGGTATACCCAGAATATGTGACACTTCTGAAGTCCTATGCCAACAGCTGAGTTTCCAGGAACCACTTCAAGCCAGAAAGGACATATTTATTATGATGTCTAAAACCTGAGATAATTGGAAGGAGAATTGGACTCAGACTGAGGAGAAAAGAAAAAATTAGGAAGCTGTGATTGTTATGCTTGTGTCAACTTGATTGGCCTAAGAGACACCCAGAAGATTAGTGGAGCACACATCTGTCTGTGTCTGGGAGGATCACAGAGGTGCAACCTGGAGTACTATATCCAGTCCTTCCCGCCTTCTCGGGCACTGTTCCCCTGCTCTGCTTCCTGGCCACTGTGAATCCAGCATCTTTGCTTTGCCACATTCTTCCGCCATGATGTTTCTGACTTGGAGCCAGCTGGACATGGGTTAAATCCTCTAAGACTGTGAGCCATATTAAACTTCTTTTTAAGTTGTGGATGTCAGTTATTGTGTTCTAGCAATGGGAAATATGACTATCAGAGAAGCCAAGTAAGTTGTGCTGGATGTCAGACAAAAGAAAGAAGGAAGGACATATGGGGAGCAAAAGAAAGGATGAAGTCAGGGTGAAGACCATGGGTGTCTGAAGATGACTTTTATGTGATACAACAGCATGGTGCAAGAGTGGGACTTCTGACTTA
Source organism: Heterocephalus glaber (assembly GCF_000247695.1). The sequence goes on from NW_004624774.1 coordinate 3,034,999, forward strand.
AAGTGACTGAGTAAGACCGCACTCAAAGTGATGTTTATATTTATCAGTAAGTTTTGAGTCCTCTATTTTTTGAATGAGGTCTAGGTCGTGAAGATTATAAAAACATAAGTTCTGAGAAATAACTAATTATCAAATCATCCTTATTTTCATTTGTCTTATGCAGTAAAAACAGATGTAAACTTGTTGACCTCCAAAGCATTTGCTTGGTTATGGATGATTTATGCTAAGAAGCAAGCCATATGGCACTGGAGGCTTAATTTGGATGCTAGTCACAGGTGTGTTTTCATCAGCATGCCTCAAGCACTTTATTTGCTGCCTGAGACTGTAAATGGGCTAATGAGGTAAGATACCCTGGATGAGCCTGTGTGGGAGTAAAGTGCCTAGTCGGTCAGTTCTCCATATTAATCATTAAGGAGAAAAGGTGAAAATGAATTACTCTGAGATGTTCTTGAATTAAATGCTCTCTGTGAGCAAAGAAAGGGGTTGTAATTCAGAGGAACTGCTCATATAACAGAAGTGAAGGCTTCATTTTGAAGTGACTGGGAAATGCCAAATATTTTAGTTGTTTTTAAACAAGCACTGATATGATTATGTGAGATAATAAGCAAATGTTCGAGCCAATTGCTGCAATGAAAAATCCAAACCAGGTGCATAGCACTGAACAGGCAAACCTAACCATTTTGTTATTTGAGCTTTTGGCTTGTCATCTGATTAAGGTCAGTCTCTTCATATTTTGGTACCTTCACACCATATAACATTTCCCCCCCTCTCCCCAAGACTCTTTTTGGCCTTGTTTACCATCTTATTTGGTATCGAATCTATCATCCACCTTTGTAGTAACTCCCTTACAAATCCACTTAGCCCCATTGTCTATCATTCCCTTCTCCATCTTCTCCTGGATGAACATCAACTCAAGAGAACATAATCTGTCTTGTCCAGCTTTATAGTTGAGCAGATGAGTGTTACCAGATAAACTCACAAAGTAAGATATCATCACTTTAATTCATATTATACTTCCATTAGGTGCTCAATGCCCTCCAATAATCCTACTGCTTCTCAAGAAGACTTGTTTTCTCATTTGCTGAAAATTATTTTGTGACTTCTCCCATTTGCTCATGCCTCACACATTCTTTTCTCCATTTCCCATAACCTCCCCTCATGCTGCATTGAGAAATTAGAAGCTACCAGGGAAAACTGCCCCTTCTTTCAACAACTGAAAGACCAATGTGACCTATACTTGCAGTCTAGAACCCTCTCCTAATTCCCTCCATCCCAGAGGGTATTGTGTTCCTCTTCTCAAAACTAGCCCTGGTCCATTTGCTCCAGATTCCTTCCACTGGTCTCTCTGTTTTGTACTGGTTCATTTTTCTCCATAAACACATTCCCATATCTTCCATCATAAAGTCAACAAAGAACAAAGCAAAATCTTTCCCTTGACCTCACATATTCTTCTAGATATGGCCCCATCTCTGTAGTACCTTTTACATAAACTTCACAAAAGAGTTATTTAGACATACTGACAGCAGTTTCTAATCTTGATTTTACTCTTAATTATCAAAGTGGCTACTTCAGATTTAGCCACTGAAACTACTTGTCAAGGTCTTTGGTAATTTCCATTTGGCCAAAGTAATGTCCTTATTGTAGTTAATCTCTTAGCAGCATTAAGCATAGCATTCTCTCCTTTCAGACATGTGTTCGTCTCTTGGATTTCATGATACTGTCATCTCCTGATAGAGCTTCTACTTCATTAGCTACTCTTTCTTAGTATAACCACTAACTTCTCATGTCTAATACATCTGTATATCTGATGGTCCTTGGGGCTCAGCCCTGGCTTCCTTTTCACTTTCTATCTCTGGGGTAGGGAGAGGGTACTTTATCAGTTCCAATGGACTTAAATACTAGGCTATGGACCTAAATTTATATCTTTAGTCAAAATCTTTCTTTTAAGCTTTACTCACATCTTCATTTTGACTTTAGCATTTTTTCTCTTTGTGTGTCCCATGAGCATCTCACACTTAATATAAGCAAAATGGAACTCTTGGTATTCCATTCCAAATCTATTTCTAGTAGCACTCAGTTATCTTCATATCAGTAAATTGTACCACCATCCACATCATATTCAACCAAGAATCTTGATAGTCTCCTTTGATTCTTGCTTTTCTTCACATTTCATATCAAGCCAACTGGAAATCTTGTCAATTTTATCTCTAAGAGTAGCTCCCATCTGTCTACCACTCCCATCTCAATTGGCAAAGCCCTTGTCTGAGACATTGTTACCTCTCACTTGGATGACTTCATCCATTTGTGTCTCCCTCTTAGCCATTCTCCATGTAGAATCAAAAGGGATCTTTTAAAAGAAGCCTTCCCAATGGTTTCCAATTACATATAAAATAAATGACAAGGGCTCTGGATAATCTATTTCTACCTTTCTTCTTCCATCCTCATCTTATATAACTCTCCTTCTCATCTACTATGTCATAGCTATGCTGGTATAACAATTTCAAAAACACCAAGCTCTTTCCAGCCATATGGCTTTGCCCACACAGTTCCCTAAACTTTTGCATCACTCATTTTTTTTCTCTCATGTCTCAGTTTAAATTCTACCTCCTCAAAGAAGCCTGCCAAGGCTGTTCTCCATGAAACAGAGATTTGCCTTCCTCTAGTTTAGCACTGTGTTTGTTTCCCTATCCAGAATAAGGATAAAGAAAGCCCTGAAAACAAGGCCACATTTTCCTGTTCATCACTGTATGGCCAGCATGTAGCAAAGTCCAAGAGCAATACAGTTGATTAATAATACACTTTAAACAAAAGAGGAGGCTTTTTATGGGAATCTAACCCATATTGTGTCATTAATAGCAATAGAAACTTCTTGTATTTCCTCACACTCAGAACACTGTGATCATTAAAGAAGCAGTCTGATCATTCCCTTAAGCTGGATTTTAGTAAAATGTCAAATTGCCAAACTATCTCCCTTAGCATTGGTTGACAGTGATAGTGAGGAGCATGCTTATTTATTTTGAGCTAACATTTGTAGAGCACTTACTTTGCGTTGTGAATTGGGCTAACATTTTTAAACTAATTTCCTCATTTCAAACTCTAAATAATCCAGTGAAACAGATATTATTGGTTACCATTTTGGGCACTATTCAAAATTCTGTATAAAATTTCAGAAGGGTCTGGACCTCCTGAAAAATCCCTAGACTCCATTATAGAAGCCAAATACAATCATAACAGTGTCCTCCAAAATGAAGTGCTCCTTCTTAATATTTTGAGGTGGACAAAGAGCATATTGGAATGCCTATGCATCTGTAAGTAAAAATGTATTAAGCTTCTCTAGTATACAGATTGACATGGTTTTATGTCATGTATAGACTTTAAGGTATCATGAAAGAAGCATAAAAGATGCCCCATAACATGAAGAAAGCAGAGCTTGGTGCAGATTTATGACTGTGAGTTTTGTTTGCCTTCAGGAAAGATGAGTGGCTGCAATGAAGTGCTCCAGGAAGTATGAAGAAAATGCCTAATGCAAATGTAAGTGAACAAGAAAATGGCTACCCATCATCTCTGGTAGTGCTGGTATAAACTCTTCATTAACACTTAAAATTAGGATCATTGCTATGGTTCAAATTGTGCCCCCCCATTCACATATGACAGCCCTGTCCCACAATATGACATTATCAAAAGATAAGGCATTTTGGAGGCAATTACGATTAAATAAAGTCATAACCATAGGGCTCTAAGTCATTAGACTGTGGCCTTATGATTAGAGGAAGACAGAAACCAATCTCTCTCTCTCCCATGCAAGGACAAAAAGAGAAGACAGCTGTCAGGAAGCCAGGAAGAGAGACCTTAGCAGAACTCATGCTGGTATCCTGAGCTCAGATTGCCAGACTCCAGTTCTGTGAGGAAATAAATTTCTGTTGTTTAAGCCACATAGTCTATGGCATTTTGTTACAGCAGCCTAAGAAGACAAAGTCCTAACATAGAATTTCCCTTCAAAATTGTCAAGAAAGCGATTTGAAATATAAATTTATAAACATTATTAATTATGATCTTGGCCATAATATGTTTAATTATACATTACGAGATTAGCTTAGGTAGTACAACATTATTGTTAAATAATTAAAGACCATTTAAAACTATGGATCCAGAATATGAAGACAAATTGTGTGATCTCAAAGCAATCTTTATAGCCATATTATGCTTAGTCCAAGAATTTATGAATTTTTCCTAACCTGGGCATGGTGGCACATTTGCAATCCCAGCACTCTTGGAGGCTGATGCAGTAGGATTGCAAGTTCAAGCCCCGTTTGGACAATTTAGCAACTTAGTGGGAACTTATCATAAGATAAAAAATAAAAGACGGCTGGGGATGTGCCACAATTGCCTGAGGTTAATGATGTTTAGAAGCCTCTTTTAGGGTTCTGAATAGCTTTGTCAGAGGTGATTACTTATGCCAATTTCCAACTCCCTTTCCTTTCTCCCTTTCCATAACAGATCCCCAGTGTTTATCAGGGACTATTACCATACAGATAAAAAGGTATTCCCCAGCCTCCCTTGCAGCTGTATGACCTCATGACTGAATTCTATCAAGTAAGATATGAATACAAATGCCCTTGGGCTCCTGTAAACATCCCTAAAAGGGAAGAGGACACAGCTTTCTTCTTTCTCCTTCCATTGATATCTCTTATGCATAAAAATTGACCCTACAATTTTAGTGTCTTAAACAATATTTACCCTATCATAATTTCCAAAAATCTGGATATGGATTAGCTAAATCCTCTAGCTCAGAGTCTGAAAAAGCTATAATTAAGGTATTGGCTAGGCTATAGCTATCCCAAGGCTCCAAGAGGGAAGGCTTCAATTCCCAAACTTAGTCATTGTTCAGCAGGATTCACTGCCATGTGGCAGTTGGATAGAGAGCTTCTTGTCCTCACTGGGCATCTTTATCTCTTTGGCATGTTTAATTCTTTGCCACATGGGCCTCTCCATAGGGAAGCTCTCAAAATGGTAGCTTGCACCATCAAAGCAAGCGGGTCAGAAGGGGTTGGGGTGGTGCCAGCAAAGGAGAGAGTACTAGCAAGATGGATGACACAAACTTTATAACCAAATCATGGACACAACATTCTATTACTTTTGTTACAAAGAAGTCATTAGGTCCAGCCCAGACTCAGGGGTTGGAAGAGCGTTAAGGGTATGAAGATCAAGAGTCAGGGATCATTGTGTCAGAGGTTGCTTATCCCAGCTGGAATATAGATGTGTAAGAATGAACTTGAACCATCCCATTGGAATCTAAGATATGCTAATGATGGTAGAACAGCAAAGAGAGAAGACCATGTAGATATCTATCAATCTGGGCTGTCTATTTATGAACTTGTTTACATAAGAGAGAAACAAACTTCCTTTTAATGTTAACCTGTGTGGCTTGGTATCTTACTCTTTTATGCTGACACTTCTCATGTGATGTGTTGGTCAAAGACAAAACAACATATACCATAGGAGGGGGAGTTGTTTTGCCTGATGTGGTATGGTTGAAAACATATAGTGACAAGCTAGAAAACATTTCTTTGTAGCAAAATACTTCTAGAGAATTATGTAGGAAAAACAGTGAAGATGGGAAGAAATGATTTTTTCAACAGATGACACAGAATAAGAATTTTGTTTGACAGTGAGGTGAAAGTACAGATGTTTCTAGCATCTTTTAATACGTGTTATTTGCTAGATTATATTCCAAAATTACACAAAGAATTGCATTTTTCTGATATATCATCAAATTCAAGATAAAAGAAGTTATGCTTTTGAGAGTGAATAATCTCTATAATTAAAATCTTTTATGAGGAAATGTATTACTTATAGAAAGAGTGGCTCCTGTGAAGAATTTTTTTTTAAAGTTTCTTGAGTAATTTTATATAAATAACACCAAACTTGGAATTCATTTATTGTATTGTTCATAGGTAATACAGACAAGAAGTTATAACTACAAAAAGCACAAGTGGCTATATTGATGTGCTTGATTTTAAAAATAGAAAAAATTTCCAAAATCAAGACTTTAGGAAATATAGTGGAGTCTATATGCTACTTTGTAATAAGAAGGAGGAAGACAACGATGCCATTGTTTTTTACCACTCAGAGATTCACTAAAAGAGTTGGGAAATTTATATATTTTTTCTTTTATAAAAATATAAATGTGCAAAATTTGCTGATTTTTTCTGTAATGACAAGGGCCATTAGTTTAAATTTACTAAACTAAGCAGAAATTTTTTGATATAAGCATACTTAATCTATCCCTTCACTGGTAAAATTGACATTTTAATAATGTGTGGGGAAGGATGTTTTACAAAACAAATTCTTATTTTAGATAGAACATTTGGAAAAATAGATATTTGAAAATGTTTCCATTGTTGTTTGACTCTGTAGTGCAACATGATGATGTGCCACCTCTAAAAAGTCTCCTATCTGATTGCTTTTAAAAATCAGAAGCAGAGTATATTAGTTTTCTATTGCTAAAACAAATCACTAGATATTTAGCAGCTGAAAGCAACAAACATTCATTATCTCAGTGTCCCTAGGTCAGAAGTGTGGGTACATTATAGTATCTGCTGCCTAGGGTCTTACAAGGCTGCAATTAAGGTCTCAGCTGGACTCTGCTTTTATCTGGAGGCTCAATTGGGAAACAATCTGCTCCCAAGTTTGTTCAAGTTGTTGAAGAATTTATTTCCTTGTGACTATATGACAGAGGGTTCAGGCTATTTGCTGGATGGTAGCTGGAAGCCACTTGCAGATCTAGAAGCTGCTGTAGCTCCTAAAGATGACCCATAGTTCCTTCCTGTGGGCCTCTCCAACACCACATACTTCCTCTAGATCTCAAGAGTCTCCCCTGCAGTATATTCAGAGTCTGTGTTAGTTACTTTTCTCCTTGCTGAGACAAAATACCCAACACCCAAAGTTAAAGGAGGAGAGGTTTATTTTGCTTCATGGTTTGTAGAGGTTTCAGCCATAATCAGCTGGCTCCAAGGTAGGGTGGCAAAATAGGGGCATTGCAGAGGAGGAAAAGAAGATGGCAGGCAGGCAGAAGGTGGAAGGCACCAAGCAAGCCAGCTACAAGCAACAAGGACCACACTAGCCCTCTTTCTATCCCTTATATTTTTATCCAGGCTGCCTGCCCTTATGGCAGGTAGCACTCACACCCAGAGTGGGGCACCCTGAATCCTCCCAAACCAATCAGTGAACTAATTTACTAATCACACACCCTTAATCCCAGTGTCACTCCAGATTCAGCCACCTCTGAAAAAGCCCACATATGACTTCATGAAGCTTCAGGGGACATCTAGACACAAGCCGTAACACAGTCTTAAATAACAAACAAGCATGAGAATGACATCTCATACACTTGGCATGTTTAGTTTGTTGGAAGCACGTCACATATCATGTCCAAATCCAAGTAAAGGGATTTCTCAAAGGCAAAGGTATTGTTTTCTGGAGGGGAAAAACACCATCATGGTTCTCCTTAAGGCCTGACACACAGAATTTTCCAGTCACATTATAAATATTCATAAAAAAGTATTCAGTAAGCTTTGAATACATTTGCTGAAACATAAGAATAAAACTGAAAGAATCACTGAAATCAAGGAAGTAGAAATTGCCAAATTATTATCAAGACTTTCACATAATTGGTGGATGTGGATGGGAATGAAAAGTAAGCATCATGATTTCAAGTTCAGCTAATAATATACTCTAATTTAGATCTATTTATCTCCAGGAAATATATTTTTCAGTTTGACAGCCATTAAAAAACTAAGGTTTAGGCCCTGGGGCCACTGGGGTGGCCGTGCCATTGGGCAGCAGTGGACGCCTGGGCCTGCCGCGCCATGCATCGGTCTGCCATGGGCGCTCGCAGCTCCCACTCCATGGCGAGCTTCTCGCAAGCCAGCCTGCTCTGTCTCTATCACCGGTTCCAGGCACTGGACAGGAACAACAAGGGCTACTTGAGCCCCCGGATCTCCAGCAGATTGGGGCGCTAGCCATGAACCCCCTAGGAGACCACATCATAGATAGCTTCTTCCCAGATGGGAATCACCGAGTGGATTTCTCAGGCTTTGTCAGGGTCCTAGCTCATTTTTCGACCTGTGGATGAGGAGGACCCAGGAATTTGAGACCCCAAGCAACTGGTGCCCTTCAACAGCAGAATGAACAAACTTCGCTTTGAGTTTCAGGTCTGACCTGGATGGGATGGAAAGATCTCCAGGCACGAGATGTTATAGGTTCTCCATCTGATGGTTGGGGTCCAGGTTACTGAAGAGCAGTCAGAAAGCACTGCAGACTACACAGTGCAGGAGGTCGATGAAGATGGAGATGGGGCTGTATCCTTCTCGGAGTTCACCAAGTCCTTAGAGAAGATGAACATCGAGCAAAAACTGAACATCAGGATCCTGAAGTGACCGAGTTATGCCTTTCGCTAGGTTATGCCCACCAACATCTGCTTGGATTCATCCTTAGCACCCATGGAGGCAGGATCTTTTTTTCACTGTATTCTTCTAAACCAAACTCTACTTATGGCGAAGAAGACAAAGTAGGAAGGGTGTGTACTATAGTTTAGTTCATTTGATCTCAGATCTCTGAATCAGCCGTCAATCTGGTTACAAGTGGCAGAAAGTCCAACTCAAAGTGATCTAAGTTAAAAGGGAGATTTTAATGGCTCACATAATTAAAAAGTCTGGAAGTATCTGTCTTCAGACACAAATGATCTTACCGGGATTCAGTTTTCTCAGCTGCAACTCCCAGCTTAGTTTTCTTCTGTGTTGACCTCATTCTCAGGAGGAAGGGCTCCTTCCTCATGGTAGAGAGAAGCAGCAGTAGCTCCAGGCTCCCATATTTCTAGCCTGGTAAGCCAATGAGAAAGGATTTCCTTATTGCAGTAATTCCAAGCAGAGTGTTATTGCCCAACTGAGATCTTGTCCCTGTCTCTTGAGGGATGGAATGCTCTAAATGGCCAGGCCTATGGCATGTACTAGTTTCTAGGAAAAAAGGTCTGAGGATTTAGGACGGGGTGAGAGAAGGTTGCTTAAAGAAAAATGAAGTACTGTTATCAGGAGAAGGGGGACTTTGTACACGTGTCTGTGTGTTGTTTTTTTCTCAGGCAAAATAAGAGATGTTCATTATTGTTTGATTGACCACAGGGAGGATCCTTGAAATCTGGGCTCTTAAATGGTTTTTCACTGATCCCATGGAGGCATGATATGTGGTGGGGGTTGGTGATGGGGCAGATGATGTAAATACAAACAATACATACCTTTGTAAAAAAACAAAAACAAAAACAAAATAACTAAGGTTTGGAATAAACAAAATTTAGTGACAGACCCTTGGATTGCTGAAATACACATTAAAATGGTTAAATTAAGTTTTTCAAATGTTTATTTTATCATACTGTATTTGTTAATAAAAGGTTGTGTATATGGTACTGGGGATTAAGTCCAGGGGCACTGTACCACTGAGCTATATCCCTAGCCCTTTTTAAATGTTTTATTCTCAATTTCAGACAGAGTCTTACTTAGTTGTCCAGGCTGGCTTTGAACATGTGATCCTCCTGCCCCAGATTTTTAAGTAGCTGAGATTACATGTGTGCCCCACTGTGCTTGGAGATAGAAAAATTTTGAAGTAACCAATAGATAAAAATGTTAAGAATGTATTTGTCTATCTCATCCTGACTTGTACTTTTTGTTTAGAGTATATAACTATAACATATTTCATGCATAGAGTTTCCAAAATTACATATATATAATCCTAATAGGCTTGTCACAGAACAAACTTTAGAAGGTATGTATACCTACTGCTCTTACTCTGTCCTGCCTCAGGCACATGTGGCTAGAGAGTATTTGAAATGAAGGTATTGTAAAATGAGTTGTGTTGTCAGTGCAAAACACACAGCAGATTTCTAAGAGTTAGTTTAAAAATGTGAAATATTTCATTGGAAATTTTTGTACTGATAATATTGAAATGACAATATTTTGTGTATATTGGGTCAAGTAAAATAAATTACCACAATTTCACTTTTTTCTTTTTAATATGGCTGTTAAAAAAAAGAAAATTACCTGTGTGGCTGGCATTGCATCTATTGGACAGTGATGACCTGCCTAGAGGATTTGACAGAATGTTAGAAAAAAATGGAAGTTGTATTAATTGTACTTTCTAGAGTAAGTGACAATGAAATTAATCCAAGTGACTTGAAGGTAAAATGTAGCTTCACCTGAAATAATTCTCTATTCTTCAAGTTCTTGTAGCTATTTTTTTTTCCATTACTCATTGATAGTGGTAAATGTGTATTTTTAGTTGCATTAATGGTTGAAGCAAATTCTAAGGAGGGGAACTCATTTCTTTTTGGATTGTACCCTCTACTCTGTTCCTTATTACCAGATGGATTAATAGTACTTCCTCTGATAGCAGCAGTTTCCACTTGAGCGTTAGGATTAACAGCTAAGTACCCTCAGGGAAATATCCCAGTAGCAAGTGTTTGTGAAAATTTATTCACACAATGCAATAAAGTGAGTTCTCATTATCAACAATTTAATAAAATGTATACCAAATATAGAACAATGAAAAATTGTTCCAAGTACTTGAGTTATGCTTTTAAAAATATTTTTATTAGTATGTGTATTCAGTACATTATGATTACATTTATTGTGTGTACATATACAAAATACATCTTAATTTTTTTCTCCTTCTCCTCCCAGCCTTCTTTGCTCCAACTCTTGTTCCCTTCTCATTTGCAAAAGTTCTATTTCCATTGTTTTCTTCAATTCTTTTCTTCTTCCTTTTCCCTTCCCTCTTTCCCCCTCCTTCCATTTCTTTTTCCCCTTCTCACTTGAAAATGATCTCACTAAAAATTCCCTTATAATTAGTTTAAGCCATGATTTTGTAGTTCAGTCTTAGCTCTGAAAATTTCTTTGCAAGTTGATTTATTATCCACATTTCTTCCCTGAACTTCAGAAAGGATGGGTTCTTTAGAATGCCTTGGAGTAATCATACTGTGCAGGCAGATCTTCCTTCCTTATTGTTTCCAAAGAAGACTTGCACTTTGAGCGTTTGTCTGATCAGTCTCTGCTTTCTGGCTTTTCCCTGCAATTGGATTTCCTGAACTGCTCTTAAATTGTAAAAGTCTGTGATCATATTCTCCCTAAAGGAATTATAATAATAAAGTCTAGTTTTTGAAGGTCTTTCTTATGTTGACTCAATATCTACTTTTCTGTAATTTCCAATTATTGGCCTTAGGTTTTTCCTCCTAGGGATACACAAAGAAAACTCCTGTGCTAAATAATTCTTTTTTTGAAAACTTACTTTTTATTAGTGCCTGCTTGCCATACATAATGATCACATTCACCATGGGAAATTTGTACCTGTACATGATATTATATCTTAATATATCTTAATTCTTTTTTTTTCCATTCCCCTCCCTCTAGCCTTTCTTCCCTTCTGTATTTACAAAAGTTCTGTTTCCATTTTTCCTTCAATTCTCCATTTTGAAAAAAATCCCTTTTCTCTTTTTTCCATTTCCAGTACCATCCTACCTTGCTCTCTTCCTATTTGAACAACTTCTTTCCCAGATAATTCATATACTTACTTAAATCTTTTCTGGATTACACAGGTCCTCTAATTATTCCTCTTATTCATATACAGCTATTTATCGGGTGTTCTATTACTTTACTAGAGGTGTCCCCAAAAAATCAGTCTGGGTGTTTTAAACAGCAGGAATTTATTTTCTCACAGCTCTGGAAGCTAGAATTCTAAGATCAAGGTGCCAGAAAGATTGGTTTGTTGTTAGGCCTCTCTTTGCCTTGCAGGTAGAGCTCTTCTCCCTGTCCTTACATTGTCTTTGCTTTGCACATGTATATTTTGGTGTTTCTTGCTATTTTTATAAGATGTTATGTTTACATCTAAAATGTCTCCCAAATAGTCTTGTGTGTTTGTAGGTGGGGCTTTTGGAAAGTGATTGAGTTGTAATGTAGTTATACTCACAGTGGGTTAATGCACTGATGAATTTGTAGCTGAATGTGCTGTTAGGAGGTAAGGTCTGGTTGGAGAGATTGAGCAACTAGGGGTATGAACTGGAAAAATGTATTCTTGTTCCTTACTCCTCCCTCTTCTTTTTTCTGCTTCCTGGCTTCTATGAGTTGAGCAGGTTTCCTTTCTGGCATGTCATTTTTGCCTTGGAGACAGCTAACCATGTACTGAATCCTCTGAAACTCTGAGCCAAATAAACTTCCTTCTTTAAGCTGTGGATTTCAAGTATTTTGAACCAGCAACAGAAAGGCGGACTAATACACAAGGGCACCTATCTTATTGGCTTAGTGCTCCACTCTTACGATTTTATTCAACTTTATCTCCATAAAGGCTTTTTTTCTGAAATAAGAGAGAGCTTCAATATATGAATTTGAAGGTAAATACAACTCAGTTCATAACAAATGGATATGCAAAAACAACAAAAAAGTAAAGAAAACAAACAAATAAAAACACCCAAACCAATGACCCTAGGTCAGTGGGTAAAGGACATGGTTTGGAACCTTTAAAAATGTCTTGAAGGCATATATGGCAGCAAGAACTTAATCCAGCACTGGTTTTGGAACCTAGCCAATGTGGAATGAATGGGACTATCTTTTCTTTCTTTATAGAATTTTTACCCCTATTCATTTAGCCCATGATAATGTTCACGCTTATTGAAGATCTATTCACATGAGAGAGAGTCCAGCCTTATGTGGCTCTCCAAAGCCATTCTATGTTTCTCTGTATCTGTGTGAGTCTTCCATTTCCACCCTAAATTCAAAGTTGGGCAGAACTGAATGTATGACCTTCTAATTCTTTGTATGGCTGTACTCTGACAAATGTTATGTACTGCACCTAAGAAAAATGTGCTGGCTGACCAGGGTCGGCTGTATTGTGTGTGTGTGTGTGTGTGTGTGTGTGTGTGTGTGTGTGTGTGTGTGTGGTGGGGAACTGTGGTTTTTGTTTAATGTTCTGCTGTGGTCATCTTAAGATGCTTAATAATTTTTGAACAAGGGGTCAACATTTTCACTTTGGCTGGGTTTTATAAATTATGTGATTAACTTTAAAAAGAGAAACATTTGTTTTTAATTGTTTTAATCCTTATTTACACTTTCACTTTCTCACACTAGAGAAACTATTCAGTATTCACAGATGTGTGTCCTATTTATTTCACCTAAGAGTATGTCCTCAATATGAATCCATTTAGCTATAAATGTCTCTAGTTTCTCTTTCTTTATGGCTGAGTAGTACTCCATTTTATAAAAACCCCCATCTTCTTTATCCAGTTTCCAGTTGATGGGCACTTGGGCTGTTTCAGAGCTTTAGCTATTACAAGCTGTGTGGCTATAAACATGGGTGCACATATATCACTGTGGTATGATTCTTTTAATTCTTTTGGGAAGATACCCAGCAGGGGAAAAGCTGGGTCAAATGGGACCTCTAGTCCTAATTCTTTGAGGTATCTCCATACTGATTTCCAGAGTGGTTGCACCAGTCTGCACTCCCACCAACAATGGAGAAGGGTTCCTTTCTCCCCACAACCCCACCAGCATTTGTAATTTGAAATAGGAAGAAAAGGTCCAAATGGGTAGGGGAAGTGGGAGAGGAAGGAGAAAGGAAAGAAGGGAAAGGAAAAATTCTGAGAAAAGAAAAAAAAGGAAACAAAGTCTTTGTAAATAGGGAAGGGTGGAGGGGGGTGAAGGGAGCATAGGTAATGGGGAAAAAATAAGAACCAAGATACATCATGTACAGGTACAAGCACCCAATGATAAATGTAAACATATTGTACACCTAAAATGTACCAATAAAATAATTTAATCAAAAAAAAAGAGAGAAACACTTATGAAGGGTTAACTGAACTAGAAGTCCGAAGACATACGTTCCATCTCAGGTTCTGCCAAATGATGAATTTTGAGCTTTTATCTCCCCACTAAAAAGATTCTGTCTTCTCAATGAGAATGATGTAACTCTGATTTAGAAAAAAAATTCTATAGAGACATGTATTGCTTTGATGTGCTGCCCCTGATTTTCTCTCAAGTTCCTTTTTACTCTTTGTCCTATCAGTTATGAGGTTCAAGAAACTGTCCTCTCTTTACCCTCTATCACTGCTCCAGGATAACCTTGTGGGATTGGCAAATAGGTATATTTTATCCCTCTGGAACAGTCTGGATCTAGTCTAGAAATGGTGGGGGTGGGGGAGAAATGGGCAAGTGGCCCAATCTGGGCCAGTAGGATCTGATCACAGAGCTTTCAAGGACTATTGGGAATGGTAGTTTTCTTCTTGTAGTGCTGAAAGAGGTAGGCTTGGTGGGGCACATAGTCACCTGGCCTCATGAGAAGAAACCTGCCCAAGAACAGAGCCAGCCCAGAGGAACATCATCTATGAGATGAAGAGAGTGTGTGCAAGTACTGAGGACACATTGTGAGCCCCTGGATGTGCAGCTTCGCCCCCAGCCTGGACATAACAGGTATGTCAATAGCTGAGAGCCAGTGAAGCCTGTGTGCCTACTCATGTGTCTGTCCTTTGCAACGAAGAGGATCCTTTACAAGGTGGAATGTTCACCATTGGATTACCACATAGTGCCTACCTCAAGAACAACAAATGAGAGTACATTGCCATGGGAGTCACTGTAAGATGTAAGTGTAAGTGGTGCAACAGAATGCGTTTCTGAAAATAGGTAAATTATTATCTTTTTGTTTATAGACATACTTAAGGGTTCCATGGGTCACTAAGAACTGGGAAACATGGCTAGACAATCACTATACAAATAATGACTTTAAAAATTTTATGTTTTATGTGTATATATTTTTAATTGTATTTATTTTTAAGAGTACATGTTTGTAGTACGTAATGTTTACATTCCTCGTGTGGAGTTGGTACATGTGCCTAAGACATCTTAATTCCTTTTTTTCTCCTTGCTTTCCCTCCCCACTCCCTCCATCTCTCAAATGGAAAGCAAATTATCACTTTTTAGCAAATAATCACCTAAATTAAGATGACTGCTGAGGTCATCTTAATAGAGTTAATGAAAACAGGTCTAAGACAAACTTCTAAGATGTAGCTCCTGAAATTCATTTGTCTTTTAAATGTGGGAATTTAACTTCAGTATGAGTATATGTCTTTTTACTAAATTAAAATGCACCCTTGTATGATACAAGAAAAGTGAGGTAGCAGCCTTTGCTGAAGGAATACAGGGACCCAAAAGAAATTTGGAACCTACTTGCTTGGAACTTACCTTTACCTTACCTGCTACTTAACCATGCATGTTCAAAGGGCAATGGAATAGCTTAATCAATTATATTTAAAGTATCTGTTCAAGGCTGGGGATAGCCATCCACCTGTAATCCCAACACTAGGGAGACTGAGGCAGAAAGACTGCCATGAGTTTGAGGCCATCCTGGGCTATATAGTGAGTTCAAGGCCAGCCTGAAATAGATAGTGAGATCCTGTCTCAAAAATACACCACAAACTCATTTAAATTAAGGATATATATTCTGTGTAGGGAATACTGGAAAAAAGAAAAGTAATAGCTTATAATTGGATATTTTTCTCATTCCGCAAGTCTTGGGACAAGTCCACGGAAACTCTGATAACCTAAGTTCACAGTCGTTAGTGCATATCTTTGTGTGGGGTAGGAAAAACATGACATTTCAGCAAGTATGAGTCCTCCCAGAGATTCCAATTGTGCATCCATACATTCAACAACATGACCGTCTTGGCTCACCACTTTTTCAGGACCTACCAGAGCTCTTGGCAAAAAGTAAACCATAAGAATGTGTTAGATGATTAAATAAATTGAGTAAATAAGTGAATTCACCTCTCAGAGGCTATGATTTCAATTTTTCCTACATTTATTTTATCTATACATTTTTTCATTTAATAATTAATTGTGTAATACTTGGTGACTATCACATTCCTCTACTTGCACTATATTATTTAACTTCTCACCTATTCCTGTTTTCCTTCAAGACAGATCATGAGTTCTCTGAATTATGTCTAATATTCCCTTATAGGCCCCTAGGTGCTCAAACACTTAAAGTAAGTTAATAAAACAGTCATGGAAAATACAAATAGTTCACACAAATATTGCTTATATTTCCTTAATAACGGTTGCCCTCCTGAGGATATTACATTGTTCGCCCATAAACCAGACTATCTGAAGTATTCTAATTCAATTATCCTATTCTGTTTCTCAATGCAAATGATCACTGCCGACATGATGGTCTTTAAAATCTACTCAAGGACAGGAGAAATAGCAGATCATTGGAAGTAAAGTGTAGCAAGGAAGAAGTCAAGTCTCAATTTTTTCATTTTGGTTATGCAGAGCCAAGTCCAAAGTGAAAATGTTTGCTCAAGGTTTCTGGGGACTGCAAGAACCCAGAGATCCTGGCCACAAAAATTCTGTTCTTTGTGGATACGATAAACTCCCAAATGAAGGACACTACATCAATAATAACTTGACTTTTCATTAACTATATTTAAAAATTTTAAATATTCCTTTTCAATTTTCCCCATCAGCAAACACAAAAGAAGAGAGACTGCTTTGAGTGTAAAATGCTCAGGGGATTATGCCTTCCCTCTTCCACCAATCAAATAGATGAAAGATTGGATGTCAGGATTTGCACCACACAAGCCCTTTCTGAAGGGACTGAAAAGATTTTATTGTACTCTCTGAAAGTTAGTAATTGCATTTCAAAAAGAAAATAAAAGTAATGAATATTTTCCCTTGAGTTCAAAGACACTAGCTAATTTTATCCACACTTTTGAACTCCTGATATTAGACTCTACATGTGGCACAGATAGGAACATGGCTTACCAGTTGGACGGTGAGGCTGATGGGGGTGATACACAATCTCTATTCAGTCCTGGAAACTCATCTTCCAAGTCTTCCCTTACAGTTAGTGGCATAGTTTATCAGCTCCTTGAGGATAACAATTGTGATTTCTTCTGACTGACATTTTCAGACACACAAATCATTCCAGGACTCTCTTATAATGAA
The DNA here is from genome assembly GCF_000247695.1 of Heterocephalus glaber. Next base: position 3,052,032 of record NW_004624774.1, read on the forward strand.
AGTTCTCCAATAGCTTTAAAAATAAATTTCAAGTATTGTTGGCCCTCGGTAACCACAGATTAATTATATATGGATTCAACCAATCATAGATTGAAAATATTTGAAAACAAAAAATCATCTCTGTACTGAACATGTACTGATTTTTGGTTACAATTCCTTAAATAATACAGTACAACTGTTAGCATAGCATTTACATTGTATTAGATATTACAAATAATCTAGAGATGATTTACAGTATATAGGAGGATGTGTGTAGGCTACATGCAGAAACTTCACCATTTTATACAAGGATCTTGAGCATCCATGGATTTGATGCCTTTAAGGGTCAAGGAACCAATCCTCCATTTATACCAAGGGACCACTGTAAATTTCAGCTCTTTATCATGACCTACAGGTGGTGAAATAATCTGGTCTTGCCATCTTCTTTGACTTACATTATATTTCTTCCTTTAATTACTCTGCCTCAGTCATTGTGGCCTGCTCCCTTGTCCTTGAACATGCCATGTTTGCTCAGGGACCTTGATTCTTTGGAATGCTTTGCTCTCAGATCTGCAAATAATGGTTTGTTCTCATCCTTATGGTCTCAGTTGAAGTATCTCTGAGGCATCTTCAAGCATACTAATCACATTTAAACTATTTTATTTCTCCTATGGCACATATCAATAACTGTAGTTATCTTGTATACTTATTTTTTATTTAGTCAGTCTTACAACTCTGAAATATAAGTTCTATGAATATATAGATCCTATTCTATTTGCTACTATGATTTCAATACCTAGAAGAATACCTAACTATATAGCTGGTGTCCAGTAAATTCTTATTGCATCCCCTACAATGTTTCATACCATGTTGTTATAGAGGGTCCAAAATCATGTGGGGAAGAGTCGCTAAAAAAGACAACCACCAATATAGGACTGAGGAAGGACAGCTTCTTCAGCTGTTGGCTACTGCTGTAGGTACCATTACTGTTTTTTAAATGGTGCTAGAAAAATTTTATGCAGAGCTTAAAATACTTCCTTTTGAAAAGATTATTTTTCTTTACATTTGGATTTATCAGTTGTAAATGATAGAAAAATTACTGGATAGTTAGAAGTAGTGTATGAGTTTATTTTATTTGGGCCAATTGGATTTGGTAGGTGATACCCCCTGAAGGATCTTCCTAGATAAATTCCAAGAATTAATCTAAATTCACAATCCACAGCATCTCCTCTGGTCCTGCTGGGGAGTGGCTATGTGAGGTTAAGTTCCAGTGCTTTCCAATTCTGATGATTCCCTTTTGTCATCAAAAAGCAAAGCGAGGTAGACAGAAGCTCTGGGACAGTGCTTTAATTGAATCATACTGCTGTCTAGGCTAATTAAATAAAAAGGATGGTCGCTTTCTCCTTGGCACAATATTAAAGAACTGGAAATGGTGCCATCATTTTCAGCATGCGACTTTGGACAGACCGTAACTTCTCCAAGTTCAGTTTTCTTAAACTTAAAGTAGCTTAACTAAAACTAATCTTACACTATCTAAGATCATTAAAGAATCAAATCAAAGTATCAAATCAAAATTTCCATACTTATGCTGTGGTCTTTGAGGGAATCCAGTGGACTCCTGAACACATTTGCTTCCTATGTGTTCCGAATTTTCTTGCCCTTCTCTCTGGCAACTGTGGGATGCCACCCTCTGGCTCCTTGCCTCTAGAAACTACACATGTCATTTTGAAATGGGCTCTAGGCTGCCATGTTTATATAAGGCCAAGACCTTCAGGTAGTAATTGGTATCACCCAAATGATGAGTCCTGAGTGTTATTTTTCAAATGTCTTTCCTCATCTAGGAATTTGTTTTGGAATATGTCTTTGTCTACAAATTGTGAGCTGGGAAGTTGGTAGATTTATGAGTTAAATTATTGCTGGGAAAGTAAACAATGGTTTCTCAGGGATTAAAGTTAGACTTGAGACTGTCTTTTGGGGGCACCATGAGTATTTTTCTGCTCCCTTTCATCTTCTGGCCAATGTTCAGACTTGTTGCCAGTTTTTCATGAAACATTCAAAAGGAAAATAAGGAAGGCACCAGGGAAACAAACTGAGCAAAATGGTAAGAAATTCTTTAAGAAGGCCAGGCGCCACTAGGGAGAGGGAACCAGGAAAAAGCTGCACTGACTGACAAGTGATGGAAAATCACTGAACCATAATAGACCTCACTTGTATTGACACACGCTAACTGAAGTGAACAGCTGGGATGAGGTTACTGAGCATCTTATTTTGGAGTTTGGCAGTAGACTGAACTCTATTTGCAGAGCAGACAGCTATGACAGGATTTTACAGGTCTAACACAGAGCAAAAATGTAGTCAGTGCAGCCCAGCGACCGAAGTCTTGCAATGGACCATTACTTTTGTTACACATTGCTTTTATAGAAGGGACACCCACTGGCTTTCTGTTCACATCATGGCATTTGAGTAGCATAAACCTGTCTGAGTCCCTTTAGTATAGCCAGGATTATTATTTAGCTGCATGTTTGCGCAGGTGACAGCTACATCTGATGCTTTACCCACACAACACAAGACCCACACAAACACAGAGAAGAAGAATTTACATAGTGGTGTTACTTCTAAAAGCTGACATAAACTAAACACTTATTTTGTGTCAATCACTGGGCTAAACCCTTTTTGTACTTTCCCTTTTTAATTCTCACACTAACCCTCTGTGGCTGGTACTATTATTACCTCTTCTTTGCAGGTGGGGAGCCCAAAGCCTGGAGACATGAAGTCATCTGCCCTGAAGCATAATTAGTATGGAACAGAGCCAACACTGCAACCCAAATGTGTCTACACCCAAGCCTGTGCTCTTCGCCATTGGATTCTACTGTCACCATTACCTACATGCCCAACATGTGTGGGGATCTTTGGATCCACTTCTATTTTGGATTATTTAGTCTTTTGCCTTAGTGTTTAATATGTTATTACATGTAATATGCTATTACAGAGGAAACTGAGAAATGGGATGTTATGGGACATTTCCAAGATGATTCCAATATTTATTACATGTTTCTTGTTTGGATTCTTCACTGATAGCTCAGCGTTATTCTTTCTCTGTCTGTACTTCCTGCATTGTAAAAAGAAACCCTGGAGATTGACAAATTCTCCAATCCCTTGAAAGCAGGATTCTAGGTGAGATCCTGCCAAAGAGAAGCACTGTGGAAGCACCCCATGAGATAGGTAGAGAAAAAGTGAGATTGATATGTGGTGAACGGGGAAGACAAACACCCAATTTTTATATTACATTTTGGAATCAAAACCTTATTTCACATGTGTCTGTGTTCACCAGGTATGCTAATTTCACATACACATTTAGGAAATGAACAGATATTCATTCAAAATTTCCTAATTACAAATTTTTTTTAGAAACTATTATAGAAAGAGAAAGCAAAGTCAGCTCTGTGATAACTTTTTAAAACATTTATTATCATATTTTCTTTATTATCACGATTTAATCTTTAGTCTGTTGGGCCACTTTGAAGACCCAAATGTCAGTAGTGGAAGACTAAATCGTGGTAGAGCCAAATCCTCCCTCAGCTGCATCTACCAAGACTCCAGAGGCCCTCCCTGGTCTCGTGACATCATACAGGCGTCAGGTGAGAATTATATAAAGAAAATGAAACTACCAGAGTTACCTTCTGATAATCCCTATTTGCAATGTTTGTCTCCAGGTCCCTGACATTTTCTTATCTTTTAGGTATCAGCTTGAAAAGCATCAGCATAGAAAATGTATACCTTAAGAGCAAAAGCCTCATTTGACTTATACCCCAGAGCCTAGAAAAGTGCCTAGCACAGTTGAATGAATGGTTGCATGGTGAGAAAATCAAATCAAGGAATAGAAATTTGCAAAGCTAAAACAGTGTTATGCATGTTAACTCACTTTGTTTAGAATGCTAAATCAGGTCTTTTGAGAAGATACCCTAAATGTAAAGGACATCTTGGTACATGTACATAATGTTTCATTAGATCACTGAGCAAATCACTGATATGTCAGGGCTATTCTGTGTGAGATGAAAGTGCTCATGTAACACAGGATTTGGGGTTTGACTTTTACTTAAAAAAAGAAATAAAACCATTTTCCTTTCTCTAATAGTTTTATATCTTTCTCTTCTTATCCTTATGACTAACCTATATAAATATGTACATGCGTTTCAGATGAACTCACTAAAATGAACTAAAACATTCTTAAATATATTTTAAAATCCCACAAAAATGTATCTTCCTCTTAACCTATGCGTTAAAGTTCTTAAGTCTTAATTTGGCTTAATTTCTCCCTTTGCTTTCCTTCCCTTATGTACTATCTTGACTCTTTGGCATGTATCCTGGTTATATAACTGGAATACTAAAATTATACACACAGGAAGGACAAGGAAGTGAGGGGATGCTACTGCAGATGAAGATGTGAGTGAGCCCACATTCACAAGTTCAGTCCAAACAAGGAGTGACTTCTGAGCACTGCATTAGCTTAGTAATTTTACCAAGTACCATAAACCCAGAGTAGAAATTAAAATTTACTATTATTGGGTGTGCAAATGACTTAATATTCCTCTGCCCTGGGTAACTCATTGTCAAATGGCAGTAATTGTACCTAGCAATGTTGTGAAGATTAAATATTGTGATACTTTTAGCACAGAGACTGGTATAAAGTGAATGTTTTAATAAATATCTACAAATTTGAAAATAAGCACAACATAGTGGCTAAATATTGGGCTCCTCATTCATAAAAATGTGGATTTAACTTCTAACTTCACCAAGTCTTAGCAATAATCTTAGACAAAGTAGTTAATTTTAGTCTCCTCATCTGTAAAATCGTACTTAACCTTAGTGAGAAAAGAAACTTTGTTAAGGAAAATATTTTGCCAAGGTCCACTTGAGCACAGCAAAAATGGCAAGGTCTAGTTTAGAAAGAGAGGGTAGAACCAAAGGAGCTTCTTGGTATGAGCAAGAAAACAAAACAAAACGAAACAAAGAAGGTGGGCATTGTAGGTTTTCTTTATTTCTCCTGAGATGGAGGTAGACTGGAGTCCAAATTGGTAAATATGAAAAGGATTGTTTTACGAATAATTGCTTAAAACACTGCAATGTAAATACATTCTACCTTCCTACCTGTCATATGGTTGGCTATACATACAGAGGTCTTGGTGGACTTTCTGTGGACAGGAGCATGTAAATCCAGGCCTGGAGTCTAGTTCATGTCTAGGGTGTTCAGTCAGAGACAGCACTGTGGGAAAACTAGGTGATCCCCACATAGGCAACTAAGCACAGGTAGGAAGGACCTCAGTGCTGAAGCCGATCATGAAAACCCGAGTCCTCTGAGGACTCAAAGGAAAAGAACACTGATCTCGGGTGGGGTGGGATTGGAATTGCAACTAACATTTCCAGAGTTTCAAGAGCTCATTGATCAACCCCAAAGATACTGATATTACATGTGGACATTATGCTGGGTGTGAGCTCTTCAACAACCCTGTGGGGGAATTATCATTATTACTATTTTATTTTCAGAAAGAAAACAAATAGTTTTAAGTATGCTAAAGGTCACACAATGGAAGTAAAAAGGCATGGTTAAAACACAGCTTCCTCTGGTTGCAGATCCTATCTTGTTAACGCCTACATTTTGCTGCTTCCCTTCCGATCTAAAGTCCTAATGTTAGATTTTCTTCCTAATAGGCTATGACACCTCATGGAAAACCAAAATCATCTGGAATCAGTTAACTTACTAACACCTGAAAAGGTGGGATCAGTTTATTGGGATGACATCTGTGGATTTAAGTAAAAAGGACAACTTCCAAAGAAATTCACAATGACACACAAAAAAGGTTGAAGCCAAAGCTTTCTCCCCACCTAAATGGGGAAAGAGTCTCACCCTGTTTCAGGGATGGCAGCATGGGTGTAGGACCTGTGCAGTCACACGGGGCCCATGCTCAGAAGGACCCATAATTGGTTTTATTGTCTGTTTATCTTGAAATTCTTAATGATTTCATCATTAAGCTTGAGTTTTGTACACGAAGACTGATGAGACAATGGAGTCTTCTTGTGAGTCAAGGAGATTAGTACATTCATTCTGCATGGGGCTCTGCAAATTACATAACTGGTCCTGCCCTCTTCTCAAATAAAAGGGAGGCTCTAATACATGACTAGCAATTAATCATTCTTGTACCCATCTAAGCTACTGATTAAAATTAACTGAATTTAATGAAATATTAACTGAATATATAAATAATGAATAATGAAATGTTTAACTGAATATAATGCAAAACCTTTTTATTCCATATTCAGAGGTTCTTTAAAACATAAGCAGTGAGTCTTTGGCTCAAAGATATTCAGTAAAGTTTATAGGAGACCACTGCTTTGAATTGCATTAGGCCCTAATAGATAAAACCAAAATGGAAGCACTTATGCTAAATGCCACATAATCAAACTGAAGCTTAAGGGAAAAGGTAAATCTCCAAGTGTACAGTTTTGTCTGAGCACAGGAGATGAACAGCAACTAATGAGACAGGGCCCTGCCAACCTGAGCTGGCCTGATATAGAAGCTCCCTCAGCTTTAAGCCTTACCGGTCTGCTTTTAAAAAATTATTACTTATAATTATTTTTATAATTTAATTTTTTGTATGTGTGTGTTTGATAACAGTTATTTAATAATAATTTTAAAAAATTATTACTGTTTCCTTGTTTTTGCCCTACAAAAACAAACTCTTCTGTCATGCTCAGCAGAGTACCATTTTTAAATCTTTTGATGAGATGTTCCCCAATTTATGAGCTGCCAATAAAAGAGAATTTGATTTTTTTTTTTTGGTACCGGGGATTGAACTCGGGTCCTTGCGCTTGCACAGCAGGCTGCGAAACCACTGAGCTATAAATCCCCGGCCGCCAATTTGATTTTTAAACCAAGTTTTTCATAATTTTGTCTTTTGTGAGAGACAAGGTCCTAATTTTGATGCAATTCAACCCAATGAATGTTGACAATGGCTTTGGTTTACAAAAGCCCCTTGAGGCAAAAAAAAAAAAAAAAAAAATAGGCCGCATGATCGTTGAGTCAAGGGTACCCCTAAAAAGTTCCTGGTCCTTGTTACCTCAAGGACAGGAACTGTATAGAAAACAGGTATCCCTAGGTGTGGATAATTTTAAGCCTCCACCATGTATGATTCCTTTGTAGTGTTTGTAGTAACACTTAGCTTTATTTTCAAAGGGGAATTTTAATGAGACAGGTTGGTCTGGATGTTTAAAGGCATGGTTTTCAATTTCTAGTATCTGCAATTAAGAATTATAATCACTTAAAAGGGAATAAAATGGAGTTCAAGAACAGATCACATGTAGATGTTTGGGCCACAGGGAATCAATCTGCCTATTAGAATGCTAATAAATGCAGAATATCCCCATCCTTAATTAATTGGTTAACTAAACAGAGAGGCTAGGATGAAATACAAGCATGATTATTTAACATGGAAAATCAAGAAGGTTGGAATGAATAGCAATTAGATAATTACAAAAATAAACAATATTTGAGTTTCAATTAATCCTTATTGGTAGCTCAGAAACATCCACCAGAATCTATTTCATTTCATTGCAAATTGAGCCTCTGAAGTTTAAACAATTTTAACACTTGGTCTTTAATATAAATCTCCTTATTAAAAATGTTCAAGATCAACATGATACATTTAAGTACGAGCAAGGGCAATTGAGGAACTAATTTGGTCAAGTAAAGTATATTATTCTCCTTGTTCAAATATAAAGGCTCTATTGGTTGGATTCGGTATGCTACTTTGTAAAAAACAGTTAGCTCATGAGTTATAATGAAAAATATGGATTCAGTAGGTTAGAGAGGCCACAGTCCTGATAAAAGTAGGTAAGACTGATTAAATACTGTATTATTCAGTGTTCTCTAGAGAAACAGAACTAACGGGATCAGTAATGCGCATATATGTCTATGTATATGTTGAGAGATTTAAGAAGCTGGCTAACATGAAGGTGACAGTAGACCAGCAGTCAGGACAGCCAGAGAAGAGCTGCTGTGACAGCCTAATGCTGAAGGCAACCTAAAGGCAGAGTTCTTCTTCCTCTGGAGACTCCAGTATTTTCTCTAAGGCCATTGTCTGATTGGATATGGCCCACACATATTATAGAGGGTCATTTTCTTTATTCAAAAGTATATTGATTTAAAGTTAATCACATCTAAAAAAAGTAACTTCACAGAAACACCTAGACTGGCGCTTGACAACAAATTGAGTACTACAGCCTAGAAAAGTTTATACAAAAATATAACAATCATAGAGGCCTAAGTGTATGGGGACTAAATTGAGAGTTCCAACTCCCCAGGTTTTAATGAAGTTGGCCTGGGATCCTGATGGGTATCGGAATTGAAGCCACCATCTTCAACTACCTTCCTTGACTATCCTCTTCAACTTCCTTCCTCATTCTACTGCTCATTACTCTTATATACAGAACTCCTCCCTTATGGATGGTGTCATCTTCTGATACTTCAGTTACCTATGATCAGTTGTAGTCTAAAAATATTAAGTGGGAGATTCCAGAAATACACAATTCATGAGTTTTAAATTGCATGCTGTTCTAAGTTGTGTGATTGAATCTGGCACCATCCAGGTTTGTAGCCCCAGGGTCTGAATCATTCCTTTGTCCAGCACATCGTGCTGTATATAAGATCTTCCCACTAAGCACCTAACAGCCATCTTGGTTATCAGATTGGCCAGGGCAGCACAGCAGAACTTTTGTTCAAGAATTCTCACTTACTTACTAATGACCTCAAAGCACAAGAGTAGCGATGCTAGCAAAAATTAGATATGCCGAAGAGAAACCATAAATGCTTCCTTTAAGCAAAAAAGTAAAAATGTTTGATTTAATAAGGAAAAAACTTGGTATGCGAAGGGTGCTAAGGTCTATGCTAAGAATAAATCTTAGAAATTGTAAAGAAGGAAAAAGAAATTCATGTAAGTTTTGTTGTTGCATTTAAAGCTTCAAAAGATAGGGCCACAGTGAATACAAGCACTTACTTATGATGGAAAAATCATTAACTCAGGGTTTAGTCCCGTTCTTGGCTTCCTACATCTTCTGGGGTTCTTAGGACGTATCTCCTGTGGATGAGGGGGACCACTGTACAGTAAAGTTTGAAAGTCAGTGACCAGAAATCTGGAGGAGACCCTAAAAGTAGGAGAGGGAGAAGGAAAGGCAATTAGAGTCAGCAGTGAGAATTTTAGGGCAAAATGCAATAAAATCCTAAATTTAAGAACAAACAATTTAAAAAAGACCATCCTACATAAGCCAAAGGTGAAATTGAACTCCACATTCAGTGCATTTCTCAGTCTTCCTACCCTCAGCTTGGTTTGAAATTTCATCAAGCCTGAGTACCTGAATTACTGCTATCCATCACTTGAATAAATTACTACCTTTTTAGTAAAATTAAACTTTCAAAAATCCTTTCACTTGTTTTCATACTATGATGTTTGGAAAGGGAATGTTACGAGAGTTGTGTTGCTCCTGTAGGAACTCGGGAGATGTTGAAGGGATGCTAGAAGGGAATATTTAGAACAATGTTTTCTGGAGTGGGTTCTGTGGAACATCAGCCCCTGAGGAGCTGCACTTTGAAGGAGATTTCTTGGCCACATGTATTTGAGGACATGACCTATTATAATCCTCATCCTTGGAGATTTAATAAAGTTTTTGATAACTGCTTTGAAGAAACCTATTCAACAGTGTTTAATCTAGTATGTCTCAAATTTACTGTGCACCACATTTCCTCCATGCAATACCTATTCACATCTCAAGAAACACAATTTAAAAAATATATTGAAACAAAAACTGAAAATGAAAGCTGCACGGTCAAGTACAATAGCCATATGCATGCTTTGCACTGCATTTAGTGAACTGGAAGACACAGTTGTGGTTGACCTCCCCTTAATGCAGGTTGGGCACAGCCCCAACTTGCCCGGTCATTGAGCTAAGTCCTCAGAGCTGAGGCCCCTGATGCCACCCCCACCTGGAAATCACACAAAATGTACAGGCAACTCCACAAATCAGTAGACAAATGTTGGCTGCTTGGGCCACAGCAGAATGGTTTCTTTACTAAAATTGCTGCTGGATAAACACTGAGGTGCTGTTTTCACAGAGAAGCTGTTAACACTTTAACCCATACCCAAAATTTAACTGGGGCTGACTCAAATGTGTTGAAGAACTGAAGCATTTCAGTGGTCAATTAGTTCAATGTTGTGGACCATCTACTTAGAAACAGGGGCAGAAAATCCAGTTTGGGGAGAATCATTTTTGCCTATTTCCATGAGCCCAGGAGAGTTTAGAACTAGGAGCTCAAAAAATTAGTGTCATCATTTTGCCATCATCTAGCACTGTAAGGACTCTGCACACACTGCAAAAAGGCATGCTCTCTGGGGACGCAAATGACAAAACACACCACTTCTCTGGATTCTCTGCAGCCTCTGAGTTCTCTGCATCTTTGTATCAGAACCAAGTTTAGTGTAGAGTATGGCACTCTAACTTGTTTCAGACCTCAAGGACCCTTGTAGAGTGTAATATACACATGGTTGATAGCAGCTGTGAAAAGCTTATGACACGTTTGTTTAAGCTTGAGGTAATTCTACCGCTAAATCTTTCTTAAAATGAGAAGATTTCCATTATTTTATTTTAGTAGCAGAATGACTTGGGCCAAAGCCCACTGTTCCACATGCAAAAATTTTTAAGTTCCTTCATTTATTCTTCCATTTTACCTCTTATTGAGCAAATTGTACAACCTCAACAAATATAACATAGTTCCAGTTCCAAGGTATACTGTGGAAAACAAGTCAAATATTTTTGCTTTGTCTGAGTTTACATTCCATCAGAGAAGATGAGACAGAAAAAGACAATAAAAGTAGTGAGAATAAGGTGGATAAAGTAGGAAGAGATACATCTTTGGTGACAATGCTAATTTGACTTTTTAAAGGGGCCAAGGGAGATATCCAAGAGAGAGCTGTAAGGACCACTAAGAAGCAAAAAGATAGAGACAGAGAAAAGCTAGAGACTTCTTGGAGAATTCCAAAACAAGAATCTGTCGCGCCTTTTGTCTCATTCTGTTAAAAGTTCCAGCAGTTGCCAAATTTACTGTCTTTCATTCTTGATCTCAAAAAGGGTCAGTTTTTTTGACACATTTTTTTTCCTCCAAACACAATACAGCAAAGCTTTTTTATTAAGTTGTCCTAGGAGATTGACAAAATACCAGTTGTTTTCAACCATGGAAAAATATTCATTTCTTTCTGCTTATCTTTACAGCTTCTTTGCTTGATTGGGTCTACAGATGAAAAACTCACTATTATTATTATTATTTGTAGTACTGAGGATTGAATCCAGGGCCTTTGCACTGAGTTGCATCCATAGTCCCCCCTTTTTGTTTATTTTTATTTTGAAATGGGGTCTCAATGAATTGCAAAGGCTGAGCTTGAACTTGTGATCTTCCTGCTTCAATCTCCCAGAATGCTGGGGTTACAGGCAGGTACACCATGTCTGGCTTGAACGAGAGGTTCCATCTAATCCAGGGAGGCTTCTGACCCACCTCCCTACATGCTCCTTCAGGGTGTATCTCAGTAAGATTATATTTTGAGTCTGCCCCAATAATGCAAAAGCAACCTGGATTAGCATTTCAAAAAGCACCTGTGGAGCCAAAGTGGTGGTATATGGATGTAAGAGTGTAAGCATTGAAGGCCTTGGATTCAATTCCCAGTACTTCCCTCACCCCACCAATACCCACAAGCATCCTTGTCATAACAAATTGGTTAGTCTGGAGAAATCTGTAAGGAGTGCAGAGATCACTTCCAGGATTATTTTTGAGAATTGGGGTAAGTATATTATATATCAGATCTCATTCTCTCTTTTTTTTTTTTTTTTGGTACCAGGGATCGAACTCGGGTCCTTGAGCTTGCGCAGCAGGCAGTGAAACCACTGAGATAAATTCCCAGCCCTCATTCTCTCTTTTAACCTGTTCTTTTTTTCTAGTAAGCGAAAAGACTTTTGGAAAAGGGTAATTGTGGTGAAATGGTAAAGTTTGAGTCAAATGTGAAGAATTGCCTATTGATGGTCATGTTTTTTACTTTTTACTTGGCTCTTTTTTAGAATAAAAACTTGTATAAACATTTATGCTTATCAGACAACCTTTTTGGAAGTATAGTTTATAATTGCTGTCTCCACTTTTATACCTCTCATTCATTCATTTAAATTATTAAAAATTAACAAAGTAATACAAGGTCAAATAACTTTTTTTTTTTTGGTACCAGGGATCAAACTCAGGACCTTGTGTTTGCAAGTCATGTGGCAGCACCACTGAGCTAAATCCCCAGCTCAAAATAACACATTTTAAAAAAATTGATATTCTCTGCTATCTTCCTCTTCAGCAG
>NW_004624774.1:3080927-3140603 GCF_000247695.1 Heterocephalus glaber
ATAAGAACCAAGATACATCATGTACAGGTACAAGCACCCAATGATAAATGTAAATGTATTGTATACCTAAAATGTACCAATAAAAGAATTTAAGCGAAAAATAATTAAATAAGTAAACTAATTATTTGACATAGTAATAAATATAATGTGATATGTCATCCTCTATAGTTGTATTTTTAAAGAGATATCCCAGCTCAAATTTCTCCTGTGATAGAAAGTCTTCAGTGGTTCCACACTTCAAAATAATCCACAAGTGGGCAGGGGATTTAGCTCAGTGGCACTGGGCCTGCCTCAAAAGTGCAAAGTCTTGAGTTCGATCCTTGGTACAAAAAAAAAAAAACCCACAAGGCTCTGAATGATTTGACTCTCCTCAAGCTTTCCAAGTAGTCCTTCTAAATGACTCAGCTTGCTTTTTTACTTTCCTTTTATATCTTGAGGTTTTTGCACATGGCTGTCCCCTTGCCTGCAATTTTTCCCCCTTGCCTTCCAATTTATTTCTCAGTCACCAGGCTCAGGTATCTAGTCTTCTAGGAAGTATATATCCCTGAAACATACTTATTCATCAAAAATTGACCCTCTTACCCATTTTGGATATCACTCTATCTTATACCACAAAACACATAGCCCACTGTGTTGATATATCTGCCTTCTACATGGACTATAAGCTCCATGCAGGGAGGTGTCGGTTCTTATTTATCTTTGTTCCCTAGTGTCCAACACTGTGGCTTGACACAGTATGCACCTGGTATCTTTGAAGAAGTACACAATGGCTAGAATCACTGTGAGACATTTCATTGAATAGGTCAGAATTAAACATGATGTTGAAACTCCTGGGCCAAGTTGCTTAGAGAGGATTGTCCATTGTTTCTCATGAACACCCAGAATCCAGATTCCAGGTGAACTTTTATAGTGTAGATTCACCCTACTTGGAATCTTTGCTATTTAAAGAAGGAAATCTCACCTGACAAATAGATTAACATTCAGGCAGACTCTATTTGCACAGCTACAAAGTCTTTCTCAAACAAGATGTTTGAGCTTTCCTTTCTTTATGCAGGACATTTGGTGACTAGGTGATAACATTAAACCAGTTATGAGAGCCTGGAGAACCATAGAAAGCACCATGTCCATTAAAGACCATTGTTCATCAAACCTTTTGAAAGGTTTCCATTTTCTTGTGACTGTGTAGGGGTTGTTGGGGAAAATGAGCACAATCTTTGGGTTATAAAGCCCTTTGGAATTCACCATTAGTCAGGGAAAATGGCAGCCCCTCTGACCAGGTGTCTAGACAACCCATCAGCAGTCTGACCACAGGATGGACTCCAGGGGTAACTCTGAAGCTATTAAAACAAAGTCTGAAGTTTGATCTGGAGTCTGTTCTTTTAGCTTGGCTTCTCTTTGCTCTGCAATCACCTTACTGAATGGGGATCTGGAGTGATATAATTCAAAAGAAATCATGTTTAGCCCTAGTTGCCTAGAGTACTTTTTCAATAGTGTTCATAGAGGAGCTGAATTCATGTGTGAGTCTTCCAGGGCCACATGTAGCCATGGGTAACAGTCATCAAGAATCTTCTCTACAAGTTGAAAGGAGCTGCAAAACTTACTCAAGTATCATACATACAAGTGCCATTTCTGAAGATAATTCTACTGGCTAAGCCCATGTCCCAGAACTTTGAGGTTGTGGGTTCCTCCATTTGTGGATTCAATTTTGGGAGGGTGCTTGGCCCCTTCAGTTGTTAAATCTGAACTCTTAAAGTTTAGGATAGTGAGGAGAAGATTCCTGAACAGGTAGGGAATGGGGCTTTGGGCATGGATGGCACCTTAGATTCACTAAACTTGAAAGTGGAGGGAAGCAGCTATGGTGAGAGCTAAGGGACTCCACTCTTGGGATCAAAGATTTTTGAAACAATTAACATGGGAGAGGAAGTATGAATAAAGGTTTATGGTGTGTTCTACAGTTAGACTTTTTGAAGCTTTCCATGGTAGCATTTTTTCTTTTGAACAGATGAGCTTAGTGAAGAATTAAAATAGTATAACATGAAAAGAAGAAAAGGTTGGGCACCCAGAGAAAAGCTGAAAGCTGCTTTCATCTGCCTCTTTCAAAAGCAGACACACAAAAATATTGATGTGTCCCAGAATCTTTGGGTCTGGATTGGGGAACATTTTTGCCTCTTTGTAAATCCATTTGGGTTTAAAACAGAGAATCAGTGTGAGAGTGACCCAATTCCTGGTCAGCACTGCCTGTGTACAACCTCTGAATAATCAACCCTCTAGGATGACTTTCCAGGAGAAATATCCCAGAGGCCCAAACTGATGCAGTTTTATGAACACAAAGCAATATAGTGAGGAGCCCAAATCATTCATAACCTCTGCTATTTTGGATACCGAGGAAACTTCTTTATAAATATTTTTTCTCCAAATGTATTTTGGACAATGAAAATATATAAAAATCAAGAACAAGAAGTGTATGACTATATTATAAGCCTGAAAATAAAAATAGGGACTAAGATAGTTTTACAATTCAAGAGAATTTAATCCTTGATGAGGTGATTGCAGATAGTGGCTGTGTTGATTGATATGGAAATACTGAACTTATATATATGAATCTTTCCTGTTTCTGTCTCCTATTTCCCTTCCTTTTACTCCCTGCCTCCTTCTTCCTTGGCAGTGTAGTGTGGAGAAGTTTTCTGGTCCCTGATCCTTTGGTAGAACCCACTGTCACTTCATCTGATTTGCGTATGTCTCACTTTAGGGATGGCTTCCAGGCTAAGTACTGGCAGGCACAACCACTGACACAGTCCTCCCCCCTGGTTATGGGGATTGGTTCACTTACTCTAACCCAAGGTGATGAAAACACACTAGCAAGTTTTACAGAACCTAACAGCAAAGTGGTGCTCTCCTGGTGGTGGAGGGTGGGGTGCCTGCCTGGAAAAATAAAAGCCAATAGGAAGAAAAGCAGAACTAAAGAAGAGAGGAACTGGTTCTATAGGAATCTAGTTGGAAGCCTTACAGCACCCAGAATTTAGAAATACTCCTGATTTCCACTTAGGGGAGAATTCCGTTTTTGCTTAAAGCAGTTTGAGTAGATTTTGGTTGCTAGTCCTATCACTCCAAAGTTTCTAATATGGGAAAACGCTGAACAGGCCTAGAGATGTTCTTAGCTTGTGACTCAGACAAACTTGGTTAAGTTAAATTTCAGAACACAAGATTACCCGGGACCCAGCAGCGGTTACAGTTGGCAAAAGGGAAGAACGCAGTATCCATCTTATCCAAGCTCCTTCCAAACAAACTTCAAGTTTGTTTTCATGTTGTTTTTCATGTTCTCTGGCATCTAGGTTCTTTCAAGACATCATGGTAACTTAGAGGGGGTCAGTGAATGACACCTTTACCCAATTTTCTCTGCCTCCTCTGAGCCTGTCCTTTCTCCCCAGGTACAGTCCCCTGCTCTCTTCCCTCTCACATGGCTTCCCTTGGACACAGTCAGAAACAGGGAAACTGAGTGAGCCGCTTCCTTCCCTTCATTCAGCTGTGGCACGGCATGGCTCTGGTTATTTCCCATGTTTAAGCTTAGGAGGTCGTGATGCCCAAGGCAGCAGGCCATTACTTCCAACATCAGTGAAAGATGAAATGGGGGTGCACCTAGAGTTAGGGGTACATGATTCTTTAAATACTGGAAGCCTGAGTTGTATGGGGAGCTCTTCAAGAGTTCCTGTTCTTGCTCCCTATTCCTTCTGCCATCCTGTGATCATCAATATACGTAGCTACGTACTACAAGGGGTATGCTTGGCAAGTTTTTTCCTTGTTGTGCACAAGAGCCTGGACTATCTTGGCCCATTCACCTGTAACCCCCATTTTCAGCCATTGTCTGGTGTAACACCTGGTCACTGCTAGATGTGCCCAGCCTGTCTGCTGCTCCAGATAGTCTGCTTTCTCAGCCAGCAGAGACTTCTCAGATTCATCTGTGTTTTCCCTAAACCTAGGCCCACCCTTGTAAATGTTCAACTGAATTGAATTTGAGGCTGAAGTCAGTCCTGTTCAACAACCTGCCTCTGCCTCCTTGGAACTCTGAGGGCCTTCCTGCCTCTGACACCAGTCTAATGCTTCCTAGTTTCTGCTTAGCCTTGTCATTGTGAACACCTCTGTCTATAAATGTTCTTATAAATTTGTTGAATACTTACCAAGTAACCACTTCATGTGGTTTAACTCATCCAGTCCTCTCAATAGTCTCTCCATCTTACAAATGAAAAAAACAGACTTGAGATGCTAAGTGGCTTGCTCAAGGTCAACTGGCTACTAAGTGGAGACTCCAGGAAATCAAACCAAGCAGTGTGCTTCTAACCAGGGCCTTATTTTCAATTAAGTATCACTAGTTCCTTATACGATAAGTGTGCTTCATTTATATTGTTGAATTACCCTCACTACAAGGTAGGCATGATTATTAGCCTCATTTTCTAGAAAAGAAAATTGAGGCTCAGTAGGGTTCAGTCATTTGTGATTTGACTAATACGTGGTAGAGCTGAAATTAAATTCCAAGCCATTTGACGCCAGAGCTCAAACATTTTTCTGTTAATTGATTGGCAATTATGTCAGAAGCAACCACAGTCATCTGACCTTTTAATCGTATTTGTGGTTCTTTGTTTTCTTTGGCAGGGGATAATAATACATATTGTATGGAGTTGTCAGAAGAGCATCACACTATGGTGTATATCTGTAAAAGTATTTGGTATGTATGTCATAAGAGCTTAAGACATGGTAATTAGCATTATTTTTTGAGTGCTTTTCATGTCAGCCTTTGTACAGACCACTTTACATACACTATCTTATTTGTTACATCAACCTTATGAGATAGGTGCGGTTCTCACACTTATTTTATAGATGTGGAAACTGACACTCGGAGAAATAACAAATCACATGACTAGTTAGTGCCCAGTGCTGCATAATTAGTTGTTTGGTAGAGTACCATGTTACTATCTCTGACTACCTTTCTCATTTGAGAGAGCCCAACAATCACTGGGTGCACTGACCTTTTCTCGGGTTCAATGAGCTGCTGGTCTTTTGGTGGTTCTTTAGCCACATGGCTCTCCTTTCTGCAACTGCAACTGTCTGTAGACAATCTGGGAGAACAGCAGCTGCTGGAAGGAGAAGGAAAACGTCTATTTAATGAGCTCCCAAAATATTCCGAGCACCACTGACTGGACATAGGAAGCTTCCCCATTTGAAGTCTCTTTCTAGCTGCCCAGTTGAAGTGCTCAGTAGCTAGAAGCACCAACCCTTTCTTGTGCTGGCTCCTCCTGTTGCTTCCAGGGAAAGCCAGAGTATGCAGTAAGGAGGTGGCAATTCTCTTGTTAATTTAGGCCTTGTAGATTATTCAGACTAAAAAAAAAAAAACCAGGTGAGTTTAAAATTTCTGGGCCAGAGGTCTGTAAAGATTAAATAATGCAGATGGCTTACTGGTTTATTATCAGAGACAAGTAAGTGGTCTCACCATAGAGTGAGTCAATCCCGAAAGTTCAGAGGACAATGGATTTCTTTACCTCGTATAACCCAAGTTCTTCTCTTCTGAGCTTGGCTGGCTTAAATTTACTATGCAATTGCCAAATCTTCACTTCACTTGGGCTATTTAAATAGAGACACAGTGTTGTCTTTTTGTATAAAAGCTTTAAAAATAACCAAAAATTTGATGGTGTAGAATGGCATTTGGAATAAAGGATTAATCAGTTCTGTCGCTCTCACTTGGGTAGCAAAATCAAGGCTCTTGTTTTGAGAAATATTTCTGCATGGGATAATTTCTGCATTTGCCGGGCTGTTTTTCTTTTTTATATTACAGCTGATTTGCTGTGGTGGAGGCTGCTGCAAACTGTTGGCACCATTACTGGTTACAAAACATGTCTGCCAAACCACTCAGGATAGAAAGCCATACTGTATTCTTTGATGGTGGGTTTATTTGGCAGAGGACAGATTTGCTTAGAAAGAGCCTCCATTCATTTTCTCTCCTGCACCTCCTCCTGGTCTGAACAAAGTGAATGTATCAGATTGTCCTTATGGAAGACAGTGAGGGAAATTCCTACCAGTACTGTTGTTGGGAAGTTGTGGCTGAGGTCTCAGCTCTCTCCTGCTTCTTGGTGCACAGGGCAGCAGTGACCTAATAAAGTGCAGCTGCTTCATTCCCCTCTTGTGGGTGCCAAAAGCTGTTGATTCGCCGTCAATTGTCAGACACTTCTGTCAGTTCTCTTTTTAGCAGGAAAAAAATGTAAAAGCAGAAGGACTTTGGCAGAGTTATAGAATGTTATTCTCCCTCTCTGATCTGTGCTTCTAAAAAATCTCTCTGGGTCATGATTACACTGTCTTGTTTTTTTGTTTTTTTTTTTAAATTCTTGAAAGTATTTTACTTCAGATTGAAAACTGAACAGTTTCCACACTGTTCATTGCAAGATACACAGTATTCACGAATACAATGCTGTTCATTTGAGGACATACTGTATATACACCTCAATTTCTCCTTCATGCTTTTTCTTTTAGGAAGATACTGTTTACCAAAAAGAAACTTCAGCAGTACAGGAAAAACTATTTTCCCAATAAATTTACAAAAACCTAAGATTCCCAGTGGAATCAAGATTATCTTCCCGCTACCACCACCTTAATATAATCCCATGCTTATTGGAACACTAATATTTGCACCCTAAGAGTACATTTACTTTCAACAATGAGGGTGATTCTTAAAAAAACAAAACAAAACAAAAAACTTCAGTGTGGTAAATGTAACATGGATCTCTGCAAGTATTAAGTGTCTGAAATAGGCAGCTAATACTGGATTTAATATTTTATAAATAATTGTTCCCTTAGCAGTAAACATAACTCTTTCTTTTTCTCTGCTTCCATTCACAAATGTCAATACACGGTGTTTTCCAGAAACTTACTTCATTTGCAACTAAAATCAAGTGTGAGGGAAACCATACTGGGGTGCTGACAGCTCTGCCCTCTCCACCAATACCACCCTTCATGCCTGTCCACTCTTGTGGTGCATGGCAAGAATGCAAGGGCCCCCATGTTTAAGGACAGATTTTTTTTAACACTGAAAGTCTCTCAGTATCTACCTTCTGTCTTTCTACACCCTAGCTCAAAGAATCAATTTCTCACATTTGAGTTCAGAGTCAGAGGTGAAAGAAAATGAAATATTTTAATGCATTTCAGAGTTGTTTCGGGGAATAAACTTCTTTTAGTGAAATAAATGAAGAATTTCCTTCTCTAAATCAGCTACTGACATTAGCATATAACTAGACAGGAAGGGAGGAACCCAGAGAACCTGATGAGTGACTAGAGCCATCACAAATTTTTACTCTCAGTTCTGTAAGTCACTTAACTCCACTTTTCATTTCCTCATGAATATATTCAATGCTGAGAACTCACAGTGGCCTCCAAAATAGAAACTGTAGATGAATTTTACTGAATGCTTATCATGTACCAGACATCATTTAAAGTGCTTTATTTATATTTATCTCTTCAATTCTAGCAGAATATGAAGATACTGTTCTTACCTCCATTTTGTAGAGGAGAAAATGTAGGCAACAGCAGTATAGTGAAAATGACCATAATTTCAAAACTGTTAGACAGATTTAATGCAATCCCAATCAAAATACCAACAGGAATCCTCATAGAACTCGAAAAAAAAAATCCTAAAGTTCATATGGAACCTAGGGGCCAGGGATTTAGCTCAGTGGTTCCAGAGCCTACCTCGTAAGCTCAAGGTCCCAAGTTCGATCCCTGGTACCAAAAAAAAAAAAAAAAAAAAAAAGAAGTACACATATGGAACCTAGAATAGCAAAAACAATTCTGGGCAACAAGGGCAAGGCAGGGGACATCACAACCCTTGATTTGAAGTCATATTACAAAGTGATAAAAACAGCATGATACTGGCCAAAAAACAGACCTGGGGATCAATGGAACAGAATAGAAGATGCCGAAACAACTCCAAAGATACTCAGTGACCTTATCATTGACAAAGGGGCCAAACACCTTCAATGGAAGAAAGACAGCCTCTTTAATAAATGATGCTGGGAAAATTGGCTTGCCACATTCTGAAGACTGGACCCAGGCCCCTGTCTCTCACCGTGCACTAAACTAAAATTGAAATAGAGCAAAAATCTAAACATTAAAACATAAACACTGAATCTGCTGGAAGATACAATAGGAAGAACTCTTGAAGACATAGGTGTAGGCAAAAATTTTATGAACAGAACTCCAATTGCACAGGAAATAGTACAAAGAATCAACAAATAGGATCACATCAAATTGAAAAGATTTGCCTTAGCAAAAGAAACTACCAACAGAGTGAAGAGACAACCCACAGAATGGGAAAACATTTTACCGGCTACTCCTCAGACAGAGGTCTAATATCTAGACTATATAAAGAACTAAAAAAAAAAAAATTAGACTTCACAAAATTTAAAGGCCAAATCCAAAAATGGCCATCTAAGTGAACTAACAGTTCTTGGATGAACAAGTACAAATAGAAAATAAATATATAAAAAATGTTCAACATCACTGGTCATTCAAGAAATATAAATTAAAACAACAACTCCAGAAAAATATCTATTGCCAAGAAATCAAACAGTAACAAATGCTGGCGAGGCTGTGGGAGTGTTGTTGGTAGAAGTATAAATTGGTACAACGACTATGCAAAGCAGTATAGAGATTCCTCAAAAAACTAAAAACTAGAGGTTCCATTTGATTCAGCTCTTCCCCTTCTAGGTATCTACCTGAAAGAGCTAAAAGCATCATACCACAGTGATACATGCACAACCATGTTTATAATACCACAATTTATAATAGTAAAATCTTGGAAACAGCCCATATGCCCATCACCAGATGAATGGATAAAGAAAATGTGGTAATATTTATAGACAATGGAGTACTCTTCTGACATAAAGAAGGATAAACCTGAGACGTTTTTAGGCAAATGGGTGCACTTTGAGACCATAATTTTAAGTGAAATAAATCAGACCCACAAGTTTAAATATCACATTGTTTCTCTTGTGTGAGAAATTCAAAGTGCAAAAAGAAATTCAAAGTGTAAATAAGGAGCAAAATGGAGGATAGATATTGGGAACTAGGGGGAACATGTTCAACTGGGAAGGGGAACAAGGAAAGAGAATAGGGAGAAGGGAAGGAAGGGAAAAGGGCTCTAAAAAAAGGAGTAGCTGTACTTTTATCCTAGGATTAAGTTTTTATTTTTTATATCTTAATTTTTAAACATGCATTTATTGGACTTCTGCTATGTTAGGGAATAGACATAGGGCTCTTATAAAGTGATTTGATAGTATATTTTATAATATATTTTTGATCTGTGATAATCTTTGATATTTCCTCTTAAGCACTTAAATAGTTTTATTATAGTTCATGAACTCTTTAATCTTTAAGGCAAGAAAACATGGTTCAATTTTAGGTGTAATAAAAACAGTATGTAAATATAAATATTAATAAAATATTTAGAAATTTCCAGAGATACATTGTATAAGCTACAGTACCATGCTACCTTGTACAGTCGTATATAACATGTGCTTATTTACATTCTGTGACAAAGTGGTGCCACAAAAGGCAAATTTTAACTGTGGATAGCAAACTTCAGATCCCATTACATGTCAAAGAAAAACTGTTAGCTACACAAGTGTAAGTCCCAGGATGTGTTTACAGACTTAATTATTAAAGTTTAAAGCCTTAAACTGCACGAATACTTTCCATATTATAGGATATTTATCTTGTACAATTTCTACTTGTTGAATGTTTATCAGATATATCCTGATGATTTTTATAGACCTACACTAAGTTATAGTTAACCTTTCATATTGCACATTTTAAAGCCATGTTTATATTTAAAATATCATGTATCACTTTAAATAATAGTTCTTCCAGGTATTTTTGAGGAATGTATCTAGTCAATGGGTTCATGGTGTAGTCAGTAAAATAGCAACTGTCATTTTATTTTCTGTTTAACCTTGAAAAACATTCCTAATATTACTACTAAAAAAATCCTAATTATGGTAATGAAAGTCTGATCTGGTTCCAAATATGGCTCTGCCACTTACTACCTGTGTGAACAAGGACAAGCTGCTCCAACTTTCTAATCCTTCATTTTCTCATTTCTTTTTGTTTGATCATTTTGAGAATAAAATGAAATGTGTCTGATATTTGGCTTCCAGAAATTCTGTTGTTAAAAGAAAACAAGTCATCTAATAGAAATACTAATCCAAAGGCCTGTGCATAGGGCAGTTTCTTCAGATATGAAAGCAGTGTATAACTGATGTGTGATAATTTAAACTTAATTTTAAAGAATAATTTTATAAATGAACTACAATTTTAAAAATAAAGTTACTATACTTAAATAACAAAAAAGAGAATGGAAGGGAAAAAAATGGAAACAGACCTTTTGTAAATGGGGAAGGAAGAAGGGTTGAAGGAGGGGAGGGGAATGGGAAAGAAAAAGAATTAAGATACATTATGTACAGGTGCAAATTCTCCATAATGAATGTGATCATTATGTATGGCAAATATACACTAATAGAAAATAAAGATAAAAGACAGAAATACAGTATGCAGAGATGAATTTCCCCAAGATAACATATCTGTCTCATGTAAGGCAAAGGTGTGAATTGAGGTGGTCTGGTATCAGAAGCAACATTCTAAACAACTCTGTACTTGTAGTCACTCTGGTAGGGCAATACTAAAGAATGGCTTGCCATTATTTGTGCTTTGAAAGGGTTTATTTTTATGCCCGTACTGCCTCCTTTACTGGGATGTTTTGGGTATTAACAAGGGAAATGCCCTACCATAAGAAGAAATAGATGACGAATGTTGAAGAAGGAGGAGGGGGAAAATCTCTTTCAAGCCACAAGGATAGCACTTTATGCGCCAGAGGAGGTCACTGAATGCATCACTGGAGGGAAATGAATCTTCAGAGGTCCCAGGGATAATAGTCTTGCCTTTGAAAACTGATCTCGAGAATTCTTGCTGCAGTGGGAGAATTGGGTTACTTGTGTTGAATAGTGTCCAAGAGTGTCTGCTTTACTAAGTTGACCAGATATCCTGTTTGGAAGATGTTTTTCGTTTGTTTGCTTTTTAATAGTCTTGAGGAATGGCCTGGGAATCACCTAAGACAGGCAGGCTTGGTCCTAGTTTCCCCATTGACAAGTTGAAAAGGGCTTTAAGTTACTTTATGTGTTTGCAATTGTTCAGTCACCAAATATCAGAGGTTTTGTAGCTGGCAGTAGCTCAAAGTCCTGGGCTCCTTTTCTTTAGATGTATTTATTCCCCAAACTTCCCTTGGTGTTCCTTTGGGTCAGCCTTGAGACTATATAGCCTGTCCTTTGCTTCAAGGAGCTTATGTGGAGTTGGGTCACAGCCCTAGGAAACTGAGGGTTCCCCTTGGGCTCTGCTACTCACCACGGAGCTTCTGGAGGACATGGAGGAAATAGATTTTCACTTTTTCTCCCTTCTCTGATACTTTGTCCCCCATGTTCATCTTTTCTTCCTACTTGACTGGTTGATGACTTCATGCTGATCCAGTATTAAATAATTTTCAGATATTGATTTAAAAGTAAACAATAATAGCCAAAATTTGTATAAGTTCTTCATGCAGCAGTCATTTCATTCTGTGACAAGCTTTTGAGACAGTTCATAGTATCATCTTCATTTTCAAAACAAGGAGGTTAAAGCACAAGAAGTTAAAACATGTGCCCAGTATAAAATGGTAATCAGTTGTAGAAACAGGATTTGGACCCAGGCTTTTTGGCTCCAGAGTGCATCATATTAATTGTTGATGTCCACTGCCTTTGTAGTAATGTTGCCACGAAAAGAGAATTTCAGAGTACATAAGAACTAATTTGATGCAGAGACAGGTTAAGAGTCTAATGAGGTAAATCATATAGCTTTAAATACATAGAGATCATCTCAAATCCTCAGAGCTTCCCTGTGGGAGGGATATCATTGTGCAGATGAGAAAACTGGGACTCCAGGACCAGCTAACCTTCAGATAACTAGGAAGTGGCAGAATCAAGATTTGAATCCAGGCCTGCCCTACTCCATGTGTTCTTTGCACTGCACTCTTCCTGGTACTAAGCAGATAGCACAGAGCATCAAAAACAAATTTTGCCTCAAAATGAAAAAAGTCATCACTAAGATGGATAAGGTGAGACTACAATTGAGTAGAGAATGTCAGCATTAGATTGTCTTAGCGATTACTCAAAACATGGGTTTTGGTTAGACTGTTCTCAACGCTCCTATTAAAAAGTTTGGAGACAAATTTTGGAGTTAGAATGACTGATGATACCTTTCCCAATCCCAAAAAATAACTAGAGTCAATTTTGTTTGAAAGCCCAGGTCATTGGTGGTAAACCTACACCACGAGTGCTGCAGCAAGCTGTTTGTATCATTTAAAGCTCCTTTTAAGAGGTTCACCCTCACTAGCCTAGGTGTTGATCCAAGCACTGAAAGACTCTGAAGATGTCATGTGCTTCATCGTTAGCTGAGGCCTCCACCTGTGAAATACCCTTTGGCTGGACACTGGCACTTTGCATTGATTGCCCCTGCCACTTGGATCATAATTTGTTTCATCAAGGGATTTCTCAGAGTTGCAGACAGCTCCTGGTATACAGAAGTTGTATAGCTGTAGTCTTATCGGTTCCTTGGTAACACGAGCTTGTTAAAGATGTCATTTGCAGTCAGATAGCTAGTTATGGTTAATAGAAAAAACAATAGCTGCTTATACAGAGATACACACCAAGACAGAGAGACAGAGAGACAGATGTACAGATATGTGCAGAGACACACAACTGAGAAACCATATTTTTTTGCTCTTATTCTACATCCTCTGCAGACTTGCTACTCCCCTATGAATCATTATTTGACTTTTCTTGATGTGTCTTTTCACTTGTCAGTGAATCTGTCTCACCCATATTTTCCTCACTTGTTTTGTAAAGAGAGTTGAGCCTTAGCAGGAGCTGATCTCCTCCAGTCTACTCTTTAAAGACAAAGAAATGGATACTAAGAATAGATAATAATTGTGTGCATTCTGTGGATGTACTAAGCCAAGCATTTTACATGGATTAGCTCATATACTCCACACAAAAGCCTCACGGGGAAGCTCCATATACAGGTGATTAAACTAAGGCTTAGATTATACTATTCATGCACAGCACACAGTGGCCCAGTGGGAACCCCGCTTGGGCTTCATGGTCCCCTCAGCTTGTATCATGGACCTGCAGTTCCTTAGATCCCTGTGACTCTGGCCTGTGTACAAGCCTCTGTTAAGGTGAGGAGAAATGTTCTAAATTCCCTTCGAGTTTAGTAATTTTTGGATGGAGAAAGGAGGAAACATTTGGTATAACATTTATTCCCTGTAATTATAGCAGGAGAATTCTGAGATATGATTTTACTATTCCCAGTTACTTAAATATCAAGCCCATAACCTGTCACTCTCATTTCCTTGCCTACTTAATTGAAAATTTTTCTTTAGAAAAAATATATGTATAAAAAGAAATGTGGATTCTGTGAGGGAAGGATGTTGTTTTTGTTAACTGCTGTGTCCTCAGGACCAAGAACATGTGCCTGCTAATGGTAAGTGATTAGTGAATATTTAGTAGTCAGTGAATAAGAGGCTTAAGGAGAGCCTAAATATCAATGTCATACTTGGTCACGTAGGTATCTGTCTCCTTAAGAAGACCACAGTGAACTCCTTGGTGGTACACTGAAAGGCTGACCTCAAAACCCAGAAGCAGGTCATTCTGAAATCTGGGAACAGTGTCACATTTATTAAAAAGGCCCCTTTCCTCCAGCAGAGAGAACAAGGTTCATGTCTCTGTGTGTCTGTCTTAAGTCTCTTTGGAAATAGAGTGCCTGACAGAGAGGAGAGGAGGCACGAGCATGTACAACTATAACCCTACTTTAGCTATAACCCTTGGGCTTCCTTCTAACCAGGAGAAATCTGAAATTTAAACATCATCCAAAAGGAATTCCAATGAGTTGTGGCATCTTTCAAACCACAAATAAAAATATTATTAAAATCATTTGTTTTCTGCTGTGGGCTCAGAAGTCTCTGGAGCCCCCTCTTCTATTTCATCCAACCTCTGTCATCCCTCTTGATAGCCACCTCCTTCTCCTCTCAGCACTGCCTCACCATACAAAAGATTCGCAGCAGGCAATTCCCTCAGCCCACTCCTTAGGGTTTTCTGGAAAAAGAGACTATTCTATGCTGTATGTGTTTTCTTAGCCTCCTGATTCACCCTCTATGTAGGAATAGAAATGGAAAGAATAAGTTAAGTCTAACTCTCTTTTGAAGATGGGGGGGTGTGTTTTGTTACTACTCATAGGCAGGTACTTTTGTCTTTTTTAGCTATAAAATGATGATTGTGAATAACTAGGATATGTCTCCCAGTTCTGAAGATGTTTTAAGGATTCATTAAAATCATATTTCTTAAATGTCATTTATCAATCAGCAAAGGACTCTTCTTACTTTCAAAAGAGAAATAACAACAAATCCATAAGCCAGATGTAGAGCACAGCTTGTCATAGTTCTCAGCTTTTACTGTATTTTGTGTCTCATTTGCTGATTCAAACCAGTACTTAGTTACTTCCTGTAAACTAGATTTAAGATCCATTTTTCATCTTTTCTCAGCACAGCCCACTTTGATGGCACTATATTAAACTGAGAATGCTCACTTTCTGTAGCCTTGCTCCTTATGCACATCAAAACTTCTCACTGTCACATTTCTGCCCAGATATTAATAAACACGAGTGGGAAGAGGTAGAATGGAGGAAGTGCCACTTCTCAGCCTTTCTCTGCCTGTGAAGCCTTCCTCATCTCGTTTGAAGACAGGGTAAAAATTAGGCATGCCCAAGGCCCAGCTGTCTCAGGGAAAACTTCCAAAGGAAGACTAGCATTTGAAACAAAAAAAATTTTTGGATAACAATATGGAAACCTAGATGGAGTCAATGTCCATGCTACAACACTTCCGTTATGACTGGGCATGTTAGGATAACAGGAGATACTGTAAACGGCTTTCAGGAAAAACGATAAATTAAAGGGCACCTCATATAGTTCCCAAACATTGAAGGAATTCTGTCCCAGAAAATGTATCTGTTTATTCTTTCCTAAGTAACATAAAAAGGCAAATAATCTCTAAAGGGCACCACGTATTTCTTTTTCTTTCTTTTAAAGTTTATGGTTGACACAATTAATGCATACATTTCTGGGACATAATGTGATGTATACACTGTATAATGATCAAGTCAGGGTAATTAGTATATCCATTGACTTAATCACTTATCAGTTCATCATGATGATAACATTAAAAACCTCTCTTCTAGCTATTTTGAAATATATAATACATTATTGTTGACTATAATTACTTTGCTATGCTGTAGAACACTGGAACTTATTCCAAGCTCCTATCTAACTGTAACTATATACCTGCTGATCCATCACTCTGTTTTCCCCAGCCTCTGCTAATCATTATTCTACTCTCTTTCTATGAAATCAGTGTTTTTAGATTCCACATATGACTGAGATCATGTAATATATGTCTGTCTGTGCCCAGCTTGTTTTACTTAACATAATGTCCTCCAGGTTCTCCATGCTAACACAAATGAATGGCCAAATAGTATTCTATTGCATATATGTGCCACATTCTTTGTTAATCTCTTGATGGACACTTAGATTGATTCCATATCTTGGTTGTTGTGCGTAGTACTACAATAAACATGAGAATGCAGATGTCTCTTCAACATGGTGACTACATTTCCTTTAGATACTTACTCAGTAATGAGATTGCTGGATGATATGGCAATTCTATTTTTATTTTTTTGAGGAATTTCCATACTGTTTTCCATAATAGCTGTATAAATTTACATCCCTGCCAATAATGTGCAAGAGTTCCCTTTTCTCCACATCCTTGATAGTACTTATTATGTTTTGTCTTTTTGATAATAGCTATTGCTATGGAGTGAGAGCATATTTCATTGTTTTGCATTTTCCCTGATGTTTAGTGATATGGACAATTTATTTAAATATGTTGTTTGCCATTTGTTTTCTTTTGAGAAATGTCTATTCCAATTTTTTGCTTATTTAAAAAAATTGAGCTATTTGTTGTTGAGTTATTTGATTTCCTTACATATTTGAATATTAACCCTCCCCATCAGATATATAGTTTGAAAGTATTTTCTTACATTTTATAGGCTGTCTCTGTGCTCTGCCCCTTCTTTTGCTAGGATGTCATGTGCTTTTTAAAACAGCAAGTTGGCTCTTGTACTTTTACAGATGCAAACATTTATGAGTCTTGAGGGCCGGAGTGGTGAAAGGTTGCTCTTGGAAAAAGACAGTTCTGGGAATGGTATTCCATTTATGGAAGCTATGTACTAAACCTCGGCCTTTGCCAGCCTGTGTCTATCTTGGTTTGAGTTTCTTTGTAGAGGAGGAGGCAGATGTAGATCTAAGAACAGCAGACCTGGAAATAACTATTCACAGTGGGAACCCAGCGAGACACTGATGTTCCTGCAGCCTGAGGTAAGCACCAGCCCTATATCAGAAAGGTAGCAGCTAGGAAGCCTGGGACCACATGACCCACAAATGTGTTCATCAGAACCTCAAAAAAATGTAAAGAAACACATTTGAAACAAATAAATGCTAATATATTTAAATTAAAAGATTTCACATAAAATATTTATTCCTAACTTGAAAAATATCAGAAGATGTGGGGCACAGCCAAGTCAGCAAGGCCTCAAAGTACTAGAGCTAAGTAGCTATTCCTGAAAAAATACACGGGGCTCTACTGGCTTGTTTTACTTACTTGTGTTATCTGTCTTTCTCTTGAAGCAATGAACCTCTTTGTCCTGGATTGTAAACCTGGCTCTGGCTCAGCAATTTGCAGGTTGTTAATCACTAGTCATGTCCCTTAAAGTTTTAAAGTCTTTTATCTACTTATCATTATGAGAGAGCAAACACCTCACTATAGCATAAGTAAGGCGAGGTAAATACATCTTACATGTAAAGGGCTCAGCCCAATACCTGGCACATAAATGTTTAATATATCTTAGCCCTTACCATCATCAACATTCTTCTCATTGAACAATCCCATCCAAATATTTTTCTCAATTTTCTTAATATAAATGAGGAAATATGAAATAATGGCCATTGGAGCCATGGGATATCTTTTGGGTCACTAGATGTAATTCAGAACAATTCAGTAATTTGCCCAAAGTCATATATAAACTTGGGCCACTGCCTATTTCAATTAATCATAAGGCAACAGAGCTGCAACCCAGGGGTCCATGGAGAAATGCCAGAGTATGGGGCAGGCCAACTGTGATGCACAGGTCTGTGGCTCCATTCAGCTAGCTAGGTAAGGACAGTCACTAATCGCAACTGGGACAGTGAATGTAATGCAAGGACACTTTTGCTGGGAGACAGCTAGTCCCCCAGTGCCTCTCCATCACCTCTGGGTCCCACCAGTTGTGCAACCCCTCTGACTTTCACAATTTATAAAATAGGGATGGAAACAATCTATTTTACAGAGGATCTGGAAATAGTAATTAAAATAATAAACAGAAAATGGTTGGCACACAATAAATGGTAATTGTAAATAAGAGCCAGAATAAATTATAATAGGCCATCTACTAGAGACACCTAAAATCTTTTGAAAAATAAGTGTCTAAATATTTAAGAAAATCAGGCCGTGAACTGCTACAAAATGTGCTACATATAACCCCAAATTAGCATCACGTGCTTTTAAAGTTAATTATAATTATCATTATGTACCAACCAGTATTTTTATTAGTGCACCACTACTCCCAGTGACATTCCCAGCAAGGCTCCAGGGGATCTTGTTTGTTGTTTTAAACACGTGATGCATAATCTCTTTCTCATATGAATGGTATTATGTCTCCTTTTATTTTCAATTTGGATGCAAAAATTCTGTTTTAGCCCCTTTTTCAGTTTAGCCTTAGCTGATTAGAGCAGAAAATTACAAATTGTACTTGTTGCCCCTTACGTTAAAAATCTTTTGCCACTCACCAATGTTTTGAAATTATTTGGGATAGGTTTTTGTGGGTTTCAAAGGAGCTACTGAGCTAGCTCAGGCCTGTCTCTTCTCTTTTGACCCTTTATCATACTGGATGCTTAGGTGAACATTTTATCCACCTGTAAAACTGTCTCTAGTAATATAATTTTCTTTCATTCAACACTCTACAAACATTTATTAGTGTCTACTCTTTACCAATCTGTGTTCTAATAGTATACTGTAATAAGCAATTATGTGTCACTTTGCATTATGCTTATGATCTCATTGGTTCCTCCCTCTTACAGAAAGGAAAACTGAGGCAAACAAAGGTTAATTAGTCCAATGAACTCAGCCAGTTAGAAGCTAAGCCTGAGCTTGCTCCGACCTGTGTGGTTGCCGAGAGCTCTTACATGTGTTTCTCAAAGTGAGCTCCTGACTCTGTGACCAGGTGTGTTACCATAATTAGCCAGAAACCTCAAATTAGATTGGAGCTGCCTAAGACCTACTAAATTTGCATTTTTACCATAATGGAAATTTTGGTAAATTCTGGAAAATTTTTGTATGTGCTAAAGTTTGAGAGCCACTGATGAGTTTTTATGTATAGAATCTAAGAAAATGAAGCTGAGATGTGAAAGTCATTCTTTTTTTTTTCTGTATTATCATTTTAATTTCTTTTTTAAAAATTCTTTTATTGGTACATTTTAGGTATACAACACATTTACACTTCTTATTGGGAACTTGTACCTTTACATGATGCATCTTGGTTCTTATTTTTTCCCCATTTCTAGCCCACCCTTCCCTATTTACAAAGACTTTATTTCCATTTTTTCCATTTCTCAGCATTTTTCCTTTCCCTTCTTTCCTTTCCCCTGCCCCTCCCACTACCCCTACCCCTTTGGACCTTTTTTTCCTATTTTACATTATTGATTATTCATTCTAATAATTGGTACATTTTAGGTATACAACATAATGACATTCATCATTGGAAATTTGCACCTTTACATAGTCTCTCTTGGTTCTTATTTTTCACCCTTGCCCAGCCCTCCCTTCAACCCCTCCATTCCTCCTATTTACAAAGATTTTGTTTACAGTTTTCCATTTTCTCATATTAATTCCATTCCCTTCTGAAAGTCATTCTTTAAAGTGAAGATGAACTTTCTAGAAAAAAACTAAAGGAGGGACCATACTGTTGAGAATCTCCAGTGTGAGAGATACTTGAGTGACTCTAAAGAAGTGTTATGAAACTAAAATGTGCTTAAACTCTAAAACTTTCTGAGGCTGTTGTAACAAGGAATAGAAATTGAAAGTACAGTTATAGACAGGGTAGTACTGAATCACTTTCCAGAATTTTGAAAAAAACAAAATATGCTTCCAACTCTAGGATTTCCAAATGAGAGAGTTTAAAGGCAGAAATGTGACTGGAAAGGGGTCTTAGAAATTTGATTATTTTGGTTGGTTTGGGGGATATTGATAAAGATTAAAAGGCATGACTGATATAGCTTGTGGCATGACTGATATAGCTCATAATCACATAGTAACTCTCCAGCATCCTAAGATGGCACAAGGAGGCAAATTAATTCATGCAGTGCTGACATTTATACATTTGTATAATGCAGGTGAGAAGGGTCAAGTGTGATTCTCATAACGAGCAATTATGTCTATGATGAAAACATCCTCCCCTAGGTGATCTAGTCATAAATGGGTACCCTCAGTCCTGAGAAGGCTACTTTCTCTGCTCTTCAGAAAACAGCTCTGAGCCTGTGGTCTACTGATGGTGAGTCACTAGTGTCAGCTTTGTGCACAAAGGCTTAGCTTTTCCTTCTCTGTGATTATGTCCCAGTGTGACTAAGAACGTTGCTTACATGCAAATGCTGTATTAAGACAAAGACAAAAATGCTTCAACCTTGGGGAGAAAAACCAAAATTCTTTTAAAACATAGAAAAGCAAAAAACAAAGAGAAAGTAAATCATGGACACAGAGTAATCAGTACTCTAGTACTTCATGAAGTGATTGCATTGGGCTATTCTTTGTCTTTGTTTTAAATGTAAAACTAGAGAGAGATTGGCAAGAGGGAAACAGGACTTTTGAGCTCTAGTACTTTTCATTGGATCCCAAAAGATTAAAGACAATGTATTTTAACAGTATGCTAAAGACAAAGACTCTCTGACTTTTCTTTCCATATTCATAAAGTTTTATGACCTTCTTTCTTTTGAAGCCCTGCAAAATAAGAATATTTGTCTTAAAATAGGACTGAGCTTTTAACGGCTTCTCCGTGAAACAAGAACTTCTCAAGGGCACCGACCCGCAGATCTCAGGTTTGGCTCCCTGGTTCCCTCAAGGCTGCCACTGGGTCAAGCTTGGCAGTGTTCGCTCCGCATTGCCCCCTCTCCCACCCTGCATTTGTTCATCCTTTTCCATTGTTCTCAGTAATTTCCCAAGCCCTCTCCTCGTTCAGGTTGAATAGTTTTGCCAGCTGTTGTGGGTGTCTGCAGATTTTGCTTGTCTATGCTCTCTGTGCTCTGTAAGCAGAACCTCTCCTGAATGTGGTAATCCAGCACAGAGTTTAGGTAAGGCTTTCATTAATCAGGTGGAGGTGGATGCATGATTTAAGCCAACTGATTCTGTGGATCCAAGGGCAGGTGCAGAAGTGGACACTGATGGATGAAGGACCAAGAGGGCCCTTCTGTGAATGAAGAAGGGCTCTGAGGAGTTGCACTTTCCTATTTGAAATAACTAGTTATGAAGACTCATGTGGTTGTTTGTTTCACCATTAACTCAATTTGTGAAAACAGTAAGTCCAAACCTGGTGTGGCTACGTTTGCTGACACATGGACAGAACCAAAAACAGAGAAGAAATGATATCATTTGAATTCTTGAATTCAGACTTGTCTGAAATCAGCTTTCTATCTTAGACTTCCCTGTTCTGGGAACTGAGGGAATATATTTTTAGTTCAAGCTAGTCTGAATTGAGTTTCTGGATTTTTACAACTAATAGTCCTTATTCTTTTACTGCTTTCAGGAATCTAACTAGTGAGAAAATTCATAACTGTAGAGGAAGGCAGATCGTGGCACAGGTGATTATTAATTCTAGCTGAGGACAGTAAGACAAGCTTCAATGGGGGAAGAGGCAGCATTGGAGAATAAGGGGCTCCAGGGTGGAGAGGAGATGAGTGTGGAAGAAAGTAGCACTGAGCCAGAGCCTCAGACTCAGCAGGGACAGTGTGAGGAAGGGCAGGGCATGTCCAAGGACTGATGATCTGTTCAGTGTGTCAGAAACTAAGATATGCAGAGGTATCCTGGATCAGGTGGTCAGTGGGCTGGAGATAGGTTTTGGTGACCTTCAGAACCCTTCTAATAACAAAGTTATTCTGTGGGCACCGTTGAGAGGTACATGTTTTTCCTAAAAGGATTAATATGATTAGATCTATATATTAGGAAGGAAATATTGGCCCCCTCCCTCTGCTTCATTATTATTGCCTGGAGGATGGCCTTCTGGGCCTCTCTGATTAAATCCATTACCTGGCATCTCATTCCACTCAAATTATGAGCAATGAGTTTCTGAAATAATTCTGAGGCTAAATAGGGAAAAGGTCAGTGGCAGCAACATCAAGCTGCTATCAAGCTCAAGGACATTGGTACCAGGCCTGTGACTTTAAGCACATTACAATGGTGGCCCTTCTCAACGCTTCACCCACATCCCCTATTCTAGGCAGGTGCACCCCAACTGGTGCTGATGACAATGAGTATTTGCTGTTAATAGCTTCTAGTAGTGCTATTTCCAGAGAATGGCCTGAATTCCAACCTTGCCTGCAGCCAGTGAATGACTAATGTGGGGTATAAATATCCAGCCCTGTGCCTCAGACCAGTTCATCCGTGGTGTTAGTTATGGTGCAGAATTCTGGTAGAATTCCCTCCATCTCCCCTCTCCTCAATCATTCCTTTGCATAAGAAAGCTCACCATAGGCTCTGCTTGCAGTGAACTTAACCTAAGCCATTGACTTCATCTGTAAAATGGGGTTGCAGTAAAAATGAAACGCTGAAAATTAGTAGCAATTAGTAAAAATTCATTAATAATCCTTAAATAAATAAAATATAATAGATGTTAATAAAAGTAACAGTGTCTGGCACAAAGGAAGTGGAGAATATGTATTTGTTTTATTAATGTTCTAATGTTATTTCTTCAAATATCTTATGAACCTTTTCTCTCTGATACTACTTCAATTGTTCTAGGCTAGAGTTTCTTCATTCCTCATTTGAAGATAACATTGATCTTATTGGATCTCTCCTTCCCTCCTACTGTTTTTCTTCCTACAACTATTTGAATGTTGGTTGTGTGCCTGGCTCTGTT
This sequence comes from Heterocephalus glaber, assembly GCF_000247695.1. Next base: position 3,103,317 of record NW_004624774.1, read on the forward strand.
CTAGGAGTGAATTAGGGCAGGTTGCCTATGTGAGCCTTAATTTCCTCATTGGTAACACAGGGCTACTATAAATTTATCACTTAGGACAGTGATGAGTTGAAATGGTAAATGTATACAAAGTACTTGCCTCATGCCTACTATGCACTCTGTAATGTTTGCCTTATTATTTTTTTTTATTCCTCTCTGCTCATCATCTCTGGCTTGCAATCAACAACAAAGATACCAAAGGACTCTTGTTTACTGGTGGTGGGTTCCACTTGAACAGGCATGTTATTTCACTATTTAAAGACACTGTAGCAGAACTTCACTACCCATGATGACCCTGCTTTCTCCGATAAAAGCATTGTGTCCCCAGCATATGTTATTGAAACAAGCATGCTGCAATATAAATCTTGCAAAACCATGAACTTATATAAAGGGCTATGCTGTGATTCTCCAGCAAGAAGTCACCTTGACAAGGTTATCAGTCTCCTTTAGGTCAAAGACTCCACACTCCACCCAGTGTGTGGCCTCCCCCATATGTAAGAATGTGACCCCATGATGAAAGCTACATGCTGAATGTGAGAGAGATATCAGGGTGAACTTGAGAATGAAGCAGAGTTTGAAACCAGTTATGTAAACAGTTCTTTCAATTTCCTTGATCTTATGGAGAAAAGCTTTTTTTCATCCTGTCTCTTTCAGTTCAAGTTTAGGAGTTTCACAGGCCCATTTTTGAGGTCTGCCGTAGTTAAAATGAATAAAACAGAAAGCAAGCTGGATCCAGGATTTCTGCTGGATTCCAAAGAAAAGCAGGCAAAGGAGACAGAGTGCTTGGGGAATTTGCTGTGTGTGGGTTGGGATCACATCTTACCCCAGCTCTGGAGTACTAGAGTGTGTTTGTGTGTGTGTGTGTGTGTGTGTGTGTGTGTGTGTGACCTCACTGTGAATTAATTTGTACTTTTACTTTTGCAATTTGTTTTTATTTTCTTCCACGTTTAGTTCACCTTTCTTCACTTTGGAAAATGGCTGTAAAGTTTTGCTCAGATGTGAAGCAAATTTTTTTTCTGTTAAATACAAGACAGTTAATGAAGCTTAAAATGCAGTTTTGTTTTGTTTTGAGACATGACTTTTCACAATGATTTGCTAAGAGTGCACATATTTCTTTTGATTTATATAGCCCCATTTAAATGCTGTCTATCATCACAGTTATTATGGGTGTTTACGCAGGCAGGAGACACATATGCTTTAACCTGAATTTCTTAATATTTGAGCTTTGACTAGTTTTATGATTCTTTCATGTAATGAGGCAGCTTAGCTGAGAAAGGAGTGCTTCTGATGAAATAAATAAATATGAATACAAGATGAAATGGCTAGAAATGAGTGAAGAATTGTCTTGGAAATGTAACAAATTCTGAAATTTATATTTAATATTCGTAACAATATTTGTTTTAAGACCCTACATCCAAGGCAATTTGAAGGAAAGGCCAGAATATTTATAATAATTATACCTTTATGAAATTTCCATTTCTTCCCAGATTTTAAAAGTGGTTCAGAAACATTGTAACTGAATCAATGGACGGGAGGGATTAGGTCTGTTGAAAGCCCAATTTAAAAGGGAATTTAGCTGAGTTAGAAATGGGGAAACCAGAGCAGAATAGTTCAGGGCTAAGAGGTGAATTGCTATTATAGCCTTACAAGACATAAGAAACAAATGTCTGTATTTTCTAATATATTAAATCAAACATTTTAATGCACTTACTATGTGCAAAGCTGAGCTAGGTGTGATGGAGGAAAAGTAAGTCTTGCATACTTTTACCTGATCTCAGAGGCAATGAAGTGTTCCTGGAGAGGTAGAAAGGGGCTCATACAGGTGAGACCTCACCTGAGGGGTCTGGGCAGGATCCATGAGAAAGGCACTGAGAGTGGTCAGAACATGAAATCACCCAGCTTCCAAGCTGCAGATGCCACCACTGGATCATGGTGATCTACACTGGATTAAACCTGCCCCAGACATCAAGTGAGTACCAGAGAGTCTGAGAACAAAAATCTGGGTTGGATTGGAAGACTAAGGCTGGGTCCAGTCCCAGTTTGTCTAACCAGCTGAAGGCCCCGGGATAAGTCACCTCATCTCCTTGAGCTTCAGTCTTCCAATGGCAAAATGAAGTGATGACCCAAATGGCTTTAAAAGTTCTTTGCAGAGAATGAGAAATGGGAACTTGTTCCTTTCTTCTATGAAGAGACTCTTCCTACTGCTTGTGTGAAGTTGAATCCTTGATGTGAGTTGATAGGAAAAATATGCTCCTCCGTTTGCTTCCTGGTCAGTGGTACCCCAGGTTACTGTCACCACCTGTATTGATGATCCATTTAGTGTAAGTTATGTCTATCTTCCTTTTATATAAAAGTTAGTGCTGGACTGTGACAAGTAGCAATTGCAAATAGAAAGTGAATTTAAGAGAAATGTGTTAGGGCTAAGAAAGGTACTACAGCAAGAGCTGTTATATTATGTCTGAATGAAAGTGATATTTTTGAAGTGAGGTAACACAAGCTAATTTAAAATATTACTCTGAGAGAACAGGGAATATACATAAAATTACAAGCAGAATAGCTCTTTGGCATACCTTTGTTCATAATAGTCAAGTTTTAGTGTGGGAAACAAAACCCATTCAATAATTTTAAAAGAAATATAAAGAACTATAAAACACCTTGTCTTTTTGACAAATCATTTTCAAAAATGGTCATTTTAATTGCTATTGTCTAACAGGTGTGGGTTTACTGTTGGCCAGACTCCTCACTATACTACTGGGACTAGAATTCTTCACATGTCGTATTTCCCATGCTTAATTATGTCTCAATCACTACCCTTCAAAGGAGATACACATACTCCAATGCAGAGGCCCTCTATTCAGTTTTTTTAAGCACTTGTTTCTGAATTTAGAAAATGTGTCATGTCAGCTCTCATCATGTCCATAAGCACTATGTGAGTGGACTTTCATTTGGCCAGCCCATCCACTGAAAATATCTTAATAGTTGCTGACCACAGGCTTTAATAATAGATCTAGTAATGAATGGATTAGTATAACTTGTTAAAGCTAGTTCAATCTCCCAATATAAGAACATATCAATTTAACTGACTGAGAGACATCTAGTGTGTCCTGGCTGATGAGCTGTTTCCAATTTTGCCAATACTGTAAATGATTTATAGGGGAGAATATGCCAGTCTAAAAATTCTATGGAGCTACAAGCATAAAGACTATTGTCTGGAAAAGCTAAGGCTCACTAGCCAAAATACTATTGTTTGGGAAATAAAAGAAGAATTCAATTGAACATAAATGATTAATGTGCCAGGGTGAAAAATAGGGAGGAAAGAGCCTTGATGAGATCAATAAAAGAGCCACGTTACAATAGCAAAGATTCTTTGATATTTGTCTGCCTTTAACTGCTGGTCACAGTCAGATAAAACATTTGAAATTGCCTTACATTGGGAGTCTCAGTCTTCTTTGATGATTAGTACTTGAGACATAAATAAGCATGGAGAAAATTGTGTGGAAATAATTTTAAATTCAATATTATGCATGTGTGTAGTCTATGAGTTGGTTCTAAAGGTTAAGAAATTCCATGAACTCCTAAAACTCAGATCCTAACTGAGAAGGTGAGCATTTTTTAAAAATACATTTTTACTGAATCACCTTAGTCCAATGCAACAGCGTAGTAGACAAAAACCTATCATGAATCACATACCAAAGCAGGAATAACTTCAGCAATTTTACCTGAAAATATTAACCAGTTAGATTTGAAACCTCACTAAGGTAATGAAAGACTTCATTGTGAATATTTCACTAGGAAAGGTGAATTATAAGGTAAATTTAATTTCTTTAAAAAAACGAATGTCCAGTCATATGTGGTTTATTATTTATTGCCCCAGCATTGGTTTTAATCATGTATAAACTATGATAGCATCCACACAGGAGAAGTTAATAGAAGAATTTAAACCAGAAAGTACATAGAAAGGCTGGACTACCCAGAGTCTTTCATAAATATTTATTAAGTACTCAACTGTGCATGAAGCCTGCTTTCAATGCTAATAAAGATGCAAAGGTAAGTTGGTTAACAATGCCACTGTACTTTGCATTAGTCATATTACAGATGAAAAAATGTGTATGCTTTTATATTTCTTGTTTTAAATGTTTGAACTGGGGATTAGAAATACATTTTATGGAAAAGGGGTATAGAAAAGAATTAGTAATGCTAAGTCTGAACAAGAGGCTTGGTACAATCAAAGGTAGTAAATCCCAAAACCATCAGTTCAGAGACTAGTTCTGCATTATTCTCCCAGATGCTTGCATCATAGAATAAGATATTTAATAATGATCTACAGATAATTATCTACAGCTCTCTATGCTATCTAGGTGGAAAAATGCCTTAATCAGCTACTTCAGGGAGGCTACTCCCCATGAACTGTGATGCATGCTTCTCCTTTAACCCTGATGCTCATTCCCCATGATCCCTGTGTGCAGACCAATCTTCTGGAAAGCAAAGCCATGATGTATCACGGTGGTGGAGGCCAGTTGACTGTGTCTCCTGCTGCTCTCTTGGTTACTTTTAGAGCAATGAAAATGTTTCTGGAGATGCACAAGTCAACAAACAGAGGTGCAGTGCCAGCTGGACCTGGAAGAATGGCAGTACAGAAGGAGGAAAGAACTTGGTGAACTGACCAAATTCTACAGTCTCACATCTGGCTAGTCAAGATCATACAGACTCAGCCTTATTTTGATGATAGAAAAACCAAAGAAAAAACCCAGTTAATAGAACCACCACATTCTCACTGCACAGTACCTGAATGTAAATTATAAATATTTCTCTAAAAAATGTTTCTCAAAATTATATTAAGGTTTCATATTATGTAATCATCTAAATTAGTAACTTTAATATTTTATTACATTATGCTTATTAATGATATTAACCCCCAGGGGTTCTTAGTGATATGCTTTGGTGTCTTTCTTTTTGAACTTAACATATAGGAACATATATCAGGATTACTGATACATAAGTCAAAACTCTGACCCTGAGAAAACACTGTAAGTGGTCCACATGTGAAGGAAACCTCTGAGCCCACAGAGTGAAAATAATAATAATGATAATAATAATGATAATAAGCCACAATATTTGAGCAATTATTATGAATTAGGGTATTTTTAGTTACCTTGACAAAATATATTTTATTCTTATTTCTATTATCAAAATTAAAATACTGGGAGATTGAGAGGTAGCACAACTGATACAAAATAACATGACTACTACTAAGCAGTAAAAGTGTGTTTGGACCTACATCATCTGACTCTAGAGTCCTGGATTTTATCTACTACCATCTCCCACTTTTCTAAAGCTAGAAAATAAAATCAAGAATTAGCACAAAGAAAGTAAAATAAGCAAAAAGCCTGATGAAGAATTTAAAAGAATGATTATCTTTAAAATCCTCAGTAGGATTTAAGAGAATATAGATAAACAGTTAAGTGAAATTAGGAAGATAATACAGATTATGATTGAACAAAGGCAGTAAATAGATATTTTAAAAAAGAAGCAAATATAAGTCTTGGAAGAGCCAAATAAAATATATAGCTGAGTCTCAACAAGAGACTAGACTGAACAGAAGAAATAATTTGTGAATTTGAAGATAGGTCTTTTGAAATAGATCTATTTCAAAAGTCAGGGGAACAAAGGAAAAGGAAGAAGGGAAGAAGGGAGGGAGGGAAGAAAGAAGGGAAGAAAAAAGGAAGAAGGAAGGAAGAGAGGAAAGAAGAAAGAAAGAATGAAAGAAGGAAAGAGAGAAAGAAAAAGAAAGAAAGAATTCAAGACCCATGAAGAGAAATATTGGGGCATATAAATGCTATTCAACAAAGTAATAGCAGAAAACTTCTGGAATCTAGGAAGAGATATGGACATCCACATAGAGGAGGCTTGTAGAACCTCAAATAGATATGACTAGAAATGATCTTTACCATAGTATATTAGAGTAAAATTATCATAAGAAAAGACAGAATTTTTAAATCTTCAAGAGAAAAACACCAAATCCCATCAAAAGGCCATTCTATCAGACTAACAGCAGATTTCTCAATGGAATTCTGAAAGACCAGAAGGGTATTCTGAAAGAAAATGACTGTTAATCAAGATGATTCTATTCAGCAACTCTATTCTTCAGGAATAAGAAATAAAGATCTTACAAGACAAGCAAAAACTGAGGGAATTTATGAAGACCAGATGTCTTAGTTACTTGTTGCTGAGAGAAAGTACCTGACACCCAAAGTTAAAGGAGGAAAGGTTTATTTGGTTCACAGTTTGTAGAGGCTTCAGTTCATAGTGGGCTGACCCCCACTATGGTGAGGGGTAGCATGGCAGAGGAGCATCCCAGAGGAGAAACAGTTTGTGGCAGGAAGAAGACAGCAAAAGGAAGCCAGAAACAAAGAAGTGACATTAACAGTTCTTTCTGCCCCTTTTATATTCTAACTAGGCTACCTGGTTTAGGGCGGGTGCCAAACCAATCACTGGACTAATCATACACCCTTAATCTCAGCAGCACACATTCTAGATTCAGCCACCTCAGAAAAAGCCCCACCTGTGAATGCATGAGGCTTTGGTAGGACACCTAGACACAAACTATAACACCAATCTAGTCTTACAAAAGATATTTAAGGAAGCCCATATGCAGAAGTGAAAGAAAAGTAACTATCACCATGAAAGTATTAATCCACTAGGAGAGTAGGTACACAAAAGGGAAATGAAAAAGAATCAAACATTATTAAAACAGCAGACCTTAAAACCACAAAGATGAGCAAGAGATAGAGAACAAAGAATATTCAATATAATGAGAAGAAAATTGATGAATGATAGGAATAAGTCCTCACTTATCAATTATTATCTTGAATGTGAATAGATTGATTTCTTTAATTATAAGATACAGATTAGCTGAATGGATAAAACAACAACCAACAAGATGCTGCCAAAGAGAAATTCACTTTGGCAGTAAAATTATACAAAGACTGAAAATGAAAGACTGGACATGATATTCAAAGCAAATGGAAACTGAAAGAAAGAAGGACTATCTATACTATAATAGGGCAAAACAGATTTTAAGACAAAAAATGTAAGGAGAGACAAAAAAAGGTCACTGTATAATTATTGGGGATCACTTCAATAATACAGTGATTGTAAACCTGTATGCATTGGATGTTAGAGCCCCCAATTTTATGAAACTAACAGTAGCAGGAGATATAAACTCTAGTGCAAAAATAGTGGAGGATATCAGCACCTCATTTCGTCAAAAAGTAGATCATCCAGACCCTCCCAAACAAGGAAACATCAGAGTTGAGCTATACTATATAGATCAAATGGACATAATAGACATTTATAGAGCATCAAATACAACAGCTGTGGCATATGCATTCTTTTCATCAGTGCATTAAACTTTCTCTAGAATAGACTATATTTTAAGGCACAAAACAAGTCTTGACAATTTAAAAAAAAAATCCCTGAAATCATATTGTATATTTTTTCTTATCACAATGGAAAAAACTAGAAGTCAACAACAAAAGGAATTTAGAAATTATGTGAAGGGATGGAGACTGAACAAAGCACATGTTAACAGTGAAACTTCCAGGAAGTCAGTAGGAATATTTACAATTTTTTCTCAAAACAAGTGAAAATGGAAACACAGCATACCAAAACTTGTGGGATACAACAAGAGCACTAAGAGGGAATTTGATAGCAATAAAGGCCTACATTAACAAATAAACAAACAAATAAAATCAAAGAAATAAAAAACAAAGAAAGATTTTAAATAAACAGCCAAACAATGTATCTCAAGGACTTATAAAAACAAGAACAAACAAAATACAAAATAGTAGAAGGGGAGAAAAACACAAAGATCTGAGTAGAAATAAATGAAATAGAGACTAAAATAGAACATAAAAGATCAATGAAATAAAGAGTTGGTTCTTTGAAAAGATAAACAACAATGACAAACTTTTAGCTAAGACTAACCAAGAAAAAAAGAGAGAGGACCCAAATAGATAAAATTGGACATGAATAAAGACATTACAACTGATACAAAGGATCACTGGGGATTATTATAAAACATTACACAGTTAGAAATTAGAGAACACGGAAGAAATTACAAATTTCTGGATACACATAAACCACCAAAACTGAACTATGAAGACATAAAAACCTTAATAAACCAATAACAAGTAATGAGATTGAGTCAGTAATAAGATGTCTTTCAACAAAGAAAAGCTCAGGCATGAATAGCTCTACTGCTAAATTTTACCAAACAAAGAACTAATGCCAATTCTTCTAGAATTAAAAGACAGAGAACTCTCCTAAACTCATTCTGTGAGGCCAGAAATACTACTCTGTTACCAAAACCAGATAAGGAAAAAACAAGAAATGCATACAAACATTATCAACAAAATATACATACAACATATATATACAAATATTGTATGTACATTCTGTGTATGCACATACATACAAACATTGTATGTACATTGTATGTACCTACATACATGCATAAATAAATATACATACAAACATTATCAACAAAACACTAGTAAAATGAATTCAATAGCACACAAAAAAGATAACTCACCATGATCAAGCTGGTTTTTTCCTGGAGACGCAAAGATGGTTCAACATATACAAATCAATAAATACAATATATCATATCAACATCAACATTTCTTCATGATAAAAGCCCTGAAAAAAATGGGTATAGAAGAAACATAACTCAACATAAACAGTTTATATAAAACAAACCTACAGCCAATATCATACTGAATAGGGAAGAGCTGAAAGTTTTTTCTCTAGGGTCAGGAACAAGACAAGGATGTCCAGTCTTACTATTCTTACTTGACATAGTACTGGAAGTTTTAGCCAAAGCAATTAGACAAAGCAAAGAAATTAAAGGTATACCAAAAAAAAAAAAAAGAAGTCAAATTATCCCTGTCTGTAGATGATATAATCCTTTATATATAAAAGCCTATATATAGGTTATACATAAACTCCACCAAAAAACCATTAGAACTAATAAACAAGTGGCAGGATACAAAATCAACATATCAAATCAGTGGCTTTTCTATACATCAATAATGAATTTGCTGAGAAAGAAACCATGAAAACAATCCCTTTCACAGTAGCTACCACCACAACAACAAAATACCTAGGGATAAACTTAACCAAAAAAGTGAAATGCAGCTACATTGAAAATTATAAACTCTGATAAAAAAATTGAATATGATAGAAAAGATGGAAAGACCTTTCATGTTCATGGATTGAAAGTATGTTGTGAAAATCTCCATATTACCCAAAGTGATCTATAGATTCAAAGAAATCTCTGTCAAAATGCCAATGATATTCTTCAGGAACCAGAAATAAGCAATCCTAAAATTCATATGGAGGCACAAAAGACCCTAAATAATTAGAGCAATCTTGAGCAAAAAGAACAAAACTGGTGACATCACAATTTCTGATTTTCAGACATATTACAGAGGTATTGTAACAGCAACAGCAACAGCAACAACAACAACAACAACAACAACAACAACAACAACAAAAAGCAAGTGAAACAGGCCCTTCACAGAAGAAGTGCAGATGGGCAATAAATACATGATGAAATATTCAACACTACTGGCCACTAGATCAATGCAAATTAAAATAACACTGAGATTCCATCTTATCCCAGAAAGAATTGCCATCACCAAGAAATCAAACAATAACAAATACTGGTGAGATGTCAGGGAAAAAGAAATCCTTCTACATTGTCTGTGGGAATGTGAGTGCAATCACTATGGAAATCAGTATGAAGATTTTTTTTAAAAAGTCAAAGTTAGAAATTCCATTTGACCCAGATATTCCTCTTCTAGGTATCTTCCCAAAAGAGCTAAGGCCATCATATTACAGTGATACATGCATGTCTATGCCTATAGCAACAACAATTCATAATAGTTAAATCTTGAAAGCAGCCTATATGTCCATGAACAGAAAAATGGGTAAACAAAATGTGGTATTTAGGTACAATATAGTATCTAAAGAAAGATAAACTAGAGTCATTTGTAGAAAAATGGATGTACCTTAAGACCATAATATTAAATGAAATGAATCAGACTCACAAGCATAAATATGGCATGGTTTCTCTTATATGAGAAACCTAAATTATAAATCAATTGCAAAATGAAAGATAGATAATAGGAAAAGGGAGATAGAGCTTTCCAAATGGGAAGGGATCAAGAGATGGAGGAAAGTGAATAGAAGAAAGGGAAAGAGGATGAAGAAAGGAATTAAGATGTGTTATGTACATGTACCGACTTCCCCCCAAAAATGTAGACATTATGTACTGCAAATAAAAATGGCAAGTAAAAAAAAAAAATTAAAAAGTAGACACATAGTACCTCTCAAGCACAAGGTCCTGAGTTTGATCTCCGGTACAAAAAAAAAATAAACAAACAAAAAAATAGACACATAGGCCAGTGAAAGAGAAGAAAGATCCCAGAAATAAACCCACATATCTACAGCCAAATGATTCTCAATAATGGCACGTACATTGGAGAAAAGATAGCCTCTTCAATAAACTGTGCTGTGAAACTGGAATCCACATGAAGATTATCTATCTCTTATTCTATATAAAAAATCAACTCAAGATGGTTCAAAGATCTAAATGTAAGACCTGAATCTCTGAAACTGCTGGAAGACAACAGAAAAGCCGTCAAGATATTGTTACAGCCAGTGATTTTCTGAATGGGATTCCAAAAGCACGGGAAACAAAAGTAAAAATTAACAAATGGGATTATATAAATTAAAAGGCCTCTGTACCACAAAGGAAACAATCAATACTAAAGAGACAATCTACAGAATATGAGAAAATATTTGCCACCTATCCATTTGACAGAGGATTGGTGTCCAGCATATATAAGGCACTCAAAACAAAACAAAACAAAACACGAATTATCCAATTTATAAACCGGAAAATTACTTCTCAAAATAGAAAATATAAATAGCTAACATATATATTTAAAAATACTAAATATTTTGGGTGGTTAGGGAAATGCAAATCAAAATCATACTGAGGTATCACCTCATCCCAATTAGAATGACTATTATCGAAAAAAAACAGTGCCGGGGAGGATGTGGAGGAAAGGGGTCTCTTATTCACTGTGTTATAAATGTAAATTAGTGCAGCCATCATGAAGGACAGTATGGAAGTTTCTCAAAAAATTAAAAACAGATCTACCATATAGCTCAGCTATTATCCTACTGAGTATATGTCCAAAGAAAATGAAATCTGGGTAAATCAGAATCACCAAAGAGACACCTGCACACCTGTGTTTATTGTAACACTGCTCACAATAGCTGAAAAATGGAATCAGCCTGGTGCCCATCAACAGATGAATGGATAAAGAAACTATAGTCTATATACTCAACAGAGTGTTAGTCAACCATGAAGGACAAAAGTCTTTGATTTGCAGCGAATGGATGGAACTGGAGGACATTATGTTAGATGAAGTAAGCCAGACATAGAAAGACTGCATGTGTTCTCTTGTACTTGTGTGTGGAATCTAAATAAAGCTGACCTGAAAATAGAAGAGTGATTATTAGAGACTGGGAAGGGTATGGGAGGAGGGTGGAAAAAGAGTGGTTGGATTTGATTAGCACACGCTGTATGAACATAGGAAATATCAAATGTATCCTCGTTAATATATATATATATATATAGTTTTAAGAAAAAGTTTAAAAATAAGCAAACTTTAAAAAATTTTAAACCCTAAATTTCTTGAATAACTAATGTTAACAGCTTAGCCTGCTTTAGTCTTATTAAGGCTCTTAAAACTACATGCAGATATCTGTCTATCTATCTATCTATCTATCTACCTACCTATCACCTACGTACGTACCTACTTACCTACCTACCTATCATCTCTTTGCCTGTCTATATATACACAGACTCATTGGATTTCCCAAAACTTGCCATGCTGTCTTCAGAAAGAATTGTGTTACAAACATAATTCTGCAGCCCTATTTTTCCATTGGACAATAAATCATGGTTTGTGGTTATAAGTCTAACATCTTTTTTTAAATGACTATATTTCATAGGCTAGATGTGTTACGATATATTTAACTATTTCTTTATTTTTTCCTATGGATGTCCTGGTTTTCAATTCTTTGCCATTACTTTAGTTTTTTTTAAGAGTATGAAAAATTTATTGAGAGAAAGATAGTTACTGCCTAAGAGAGACAGAAAGGGGACCAGAAAATGGGCTGCTCCAAGAGCCCTCTTTTTTTTTTTTTTGCAGTAACAGGGATGGAACTCAGGACCTTGCACTTTCGAGGTGGGGGTGGTGCCTCTGAGCTAAATCCCCGGCCCTCTTTGCCATTTCTTGCAATGCTGAAGCAATCAGTCCTGTGGATGCGTGTGTGTCCAAAACTTTTCTGTCTGTCTCTTTCACAGAAAGAGACAGCAGACATAAGAACTTACTGGGATCTCTTTTCAGTGCAGTTCTTCATTTTAAAGGCATTTGCTTATTCAGGATAAAATAAGATAACCAATAAAGAGATGAGGCTTTTCAACTCATTTCCGAAGAGGACATGGACTTTTGCTACGATGTAAGCTAAAATGAGACTTTTAAAAAAGTGTCTGATTTCATCTCGTGGTACTGGGCACACCATCAAAGAAAAGTAATCACAATAAAAAACAAAAGCTTTTTGTTCAAGGAAAATATATAGAGAGACCACGAGTGAGTTGGATGGCAAATGCTTCTTGTTATAAAAAATATTATTTTACTACAAAATAAACAAAACATTTAATGTTCCAATTCCATTTGGGAGTGATGTATGTTTTAAGGCACAATTGCTCTTTCTAATCACAAGCTCAGAACTTCTTGGATCTTCACCATATTCGAGAAAAAAGTTCAAACACCCAGCTGCCTCCCACAGAAAGTCTATAATTGGAGTGGAAAGAGTGTGGATAATGCATAGCTCTTATCCCATAGAATAAAAGCCCAGAAGGCATGCAGAATTGTTTGCACTGTATTCAAAATGTTTGTGACAAAAAAGATTCTGAAAACTTATTTTGAAACTAAAATTTGAAGCATAATGCATGCTCATGAAAAATAGTTATAGCATGAACATTTCTTTTAAAAAATATTATAGAATTACCCTAAACTGTTTCCCCTCACATCGACTTCACTTGTCATATAAAAATGGTAATCATGATATTTTTCACCATTCATTCCTTTAATTTTCAAAGCTGAAGCCCTTTTTATAAACAGCATTCTGTGCTAAACTCTGAGCCTGCTAAGAACAGGGCAAATACAGTCCCTCCCTCCCTTCACTTTATCCAAGCCTGCAGCAAGGAAGCAAAGGATTATAATGGAATGTAACGAGTGTTGTGATGGGGTGAATTCCAGAAGGGTTTCTGAGCCTAAACTTTGGGTTCTTCTCAAGGCCTTTTGGATCTGGGAAAGGAAGCCCTTCCAGAACCAGTCATATCTGAATAGAATCAGACATGTCAAAAAGTATTTCAGGCAGAGGATACATGCTTGAAAATCGGGGAGCAATAGAACCTAAATTCATCAAGGTATCTGGTGGAGGACATAGGTGGAGGGTAGTAAATAAGGAGTAATGGGAATGGTGAGAGATCGGGGAATGGCTACAGGAAAAGGGACAGTATGGGAGTTTTGCTTCTGCAAGATTATTCTGGCTATAATATGGAGAATAGGATAAAGTGGAATAAGAATAGGACTCAAGACCAGCTAAGATGCTCTTGCCAATATCTTTTATTTTGGGGTAGAATAATGGTGGCCCAAATTAGAAAAATAGTAGTGGAGATGGAGACAAAGCAGGGGAATCACTTTTTGTAACTTATGCTGGGAGTCTCATTTATTTGGAAGAAGAATATTTGATATCCCTGAGCTTACTCTGTGACAATTTCTTTTCTCAAAGTGTAGAAGGTAGCAAGGAGGGATATTTCTCCTTTGGATTTAGTTCAACTGATATGGCAGAAACAGTTGATGCTATGGTGACTGTTCCTGTGGAAAGATCTAGTGAGTCAGCTGACTAACCAGCCAATGAAAAAACTAGCTCAGACTCACTGTGCGTACATAGGAAACTATGCAGAAATATAGAATTTCCTCTACTACTGAATAAATTTGGTTTCAGAAATTTGCACATAAGCTGTCTCTTGTTCTTATTTTCAAATAACATTATATAGTGACAATGACATATTTTTATTGGAGCTTAGAAGTAAGACTGGTTTTTATATAGGAGGATTAGTAGATGCAATATTTGGGTGCTATCATTTAATAAAAGAGAAACTGATCAAATATATGTCCAGAGGTGGGAAACTGTAATGAAAAAGGAATGCTAAAGTATTAATACCATACATTAAAATTCTCCTTTGAGCATGGTCTGTGACCAAGGTATTGCTGTAGGAGATGACATAGAGGAGAATAAGACACACTCAGTTCTGTCTCAAAGATTTTTATTTATGGGAACAAGTTAAATAAAGTAGGCTACGGAGAATAGACAAATATAATATTTGGTTTCAGTGAGCTAAAATACTGTCCATGCTGTACATGGATCCAACTTATTTTGTAAGACTTCAGAAAACAAAATTTGGTAACCAAGGAGTAAAATTTAGAGGAAGAGAACTCTAACTCTGTAGAGGGAACAACTTTCTAAAACTTTTGGTTGTATAGTTGTGAGATAAACTGAATGGGTTGTGGCAGTGAGTTCTCGATGTTAAGTGACTGGATGCACATATGACATGTGTTATTTCATTTAGTCTTTAAAGTACTCTATGAAGTAATTAGAATTACTAACTCTGCTTTATGTATGAAGTAGCTGAGGTTCAGAAATCATGCAGTTAGAACAAAGCAGAGCCATGATATGACTTACTGTGCTCTTGCCTTCTATGAACTCCATCACTTCTCCATTAATAGAAAAGCTACATAAATGATTGTTCAAAAATTCCTCTAAGTGAAGGGAGGATGAACTAGTAGGGATGTAAGAATCTTCCTAAACTTCACACTTCACAGTCTTGATATTTCTAGAATATGGGAAGCATACACTAAAAACTAAAAAATATACTTCGAATGATGGAGATGAAGAACAGATTAGTAGCTGAGAGGGATTTGGGTAGTAAGTGGGTGTGGCTATAAAAAGGATCCCTGTGGGATAATCTCTTCTGTGTCATGATTGTGGTAGTGGTGGTCCTAAGAACCTACACGTATGATAAAATTCTCAAGAACTAAATACACACATACAAGTGCATATAAAACTGGGGAAATCAAGATAAGGTTGATACCCATTTCTAGTTGTGATATTGTATAAGCATGTAAAGTGTTACCACTGGGGGAGACTACAAAAGGGTACACATGATCTCTCTATATTATGTCATGCAACTATATTTCGTTCTATAATTATCTCAAACAAAAATAGAAATATATGTGATTCAAGTACAAAAAAGCATGAGGTAAGTACTGATTCTTTCCCTTCCTTAGTACTACTCTTCTGCCCCAGGTTCCTTCAATGAGAAAAGTCAGAAGTTACTGGAGAAACTTCTCCCTGTGTACTTTCAAAACCAAGTCTGATTTAAGAGACTAACCACAAGTTTCTGTGTACTGGAGACATTAATTATTCCATTTAGTGTTTTTATTTACATTTTTCCACAAGACTCCAGAAAGTGCCCTCTGGAAAATTCATACTGGAGGATAACAGAAGGCCCAGAATTTGTTGATTTTAGTAAATGGAACTAAAGAGGAAAAACCCTCATAATCAAACTACAAAATTACATCTTCCAGCATTTTCTAAATATATTTAGATGGTTTCTTGAATAATATTGCTGAATTAGATTGACTCATCCATCCAACTATTCAAAGAGGATCCAGAAAAATGTTACATTCTTTATTTGATTCCTCTGAATAGAAAAGTAATACATTTATATTATTTTAAAAGAAGAAAGTATAAAATCACCTATAACTCCAACACTCAAATATACATACCAACTTTTCTTTAGTCCTCTTATTTTCTTAATGAGGACACTTTTTATTACAAGTGGCATACACTCATTTGGAACTGACATATTTCAGGTACAACTATATCCAGGGACTCAAAGGAAGAATGTACTTAGGCTCATTCTCAGGCTCTCCAACTCTTGGCTTATGTTTGCTTTTGGATTGGTTTCATAAAATGCTCTTGAATATGTGAAAGGATGATTTTGAAAACATAGGCAAAGTCATTAATTTTATATAGATGTGAAATAAAGGTATATTAAAGATTTTATTTAACTCTTTATTAATGAACGGAGCAGTAAGATGATGCAATCAGTTTAAAGGAGAATCCAAGGAAAGTCATACTTATAGATCAGGAATATTAAAGGGAATCTACAAATTTTCATTCACAAACTGTTTCTGAGAGTGAGGAGAGAAGAGAATAGAGGGTTGTCTCTGTACTAGACAGACATTATATGTCTAGACAAAAATTATTTTCATTGTTATCAGCCATTTACCTCTAATACTTATAACCCCAAAGTAATAAAATGCTAGTACTGTATCAGATAACTAAACACTGCATAGTTTTCCATTAGATATATCAAAGATTCTTTTTCATTTCTTTCATATTTCTTTGCATGTATTTTAGCAATCACTAAATCACAAGATTTCTCTGCTTTTTAGCTTTTTCTACACTCATTGTGGAAAGGATATCACCTTAAATACAAAGAAAAATAAGTGTAAATAAATGTAAGATCATTATTGCCAAGTCAAACATCCACTTAGTATAATGAATAATTATAGTTATGGAGAAAATATAGCTTCTTTTATGCTGCTTAAGAACCAAACTTGGTTGTTAGCACCAAGAGTAATAAGGCATTAAAAACAAAGGATATTGACAAAGACCATAAATAGGAAGCTACCACTGTACTGCTTAATGTTTTATAGACTGTGAGTCATGATTATTTGTGGGTCATGAAATCAGAGTCATAACAAATTTAAGAAAAGGAACTAGAGTAGAAAATATGCAAGTGGAGCAGATAAAGTGAAATTAATGATTGCTGCATCAAACTCTGGTGTCAGCGTATGTGTGGGTATGTTTTCATAAGGACAGACTCTGGATCAAACATAAATTTCTGCCATAGGTTAGGGGAAATGGAAAGTCATTATTGTTGCAGGTAACTAAAGTGTTAAATAGTGAAGTCCATTTAATATATTCTACACCAAGCATGAGTCACCCTGAACAGACATCTCAGCATTCCTCCCATGTAGCCCAAGGGTCAATGCCTGGCCCTTTACTGAAATCACCCAATTTAGATTAGAACAACTATCCCTGGGCTTCAAATGAACCTCACAGATCTACATGTGTTTTCATTGTCATTTTTTGCTAAGTGTTCTTGGTAAAGATGAAGTCTCCAAGGAACACTGGTCAAGGTATATCATTGTTTCTTCAACATAAACAAAACTTTATTACTCAACAAGAAATAGTGTCTCATAAATGAAAGATTCAGGGAAAGTTTGAATAATTTGTCTAAAAAGAATTCTTTTCTACATAATAAATGGATAGGACACTGGCAGTTTGTTGGAAGCTCACAGCAATGCCAGTTTCTTCCTCCCATTCTTAAAACAAACATCTATTTTTTTCAACCTGTTGTATACGGTCATATATGTGAAATCATTGCTCTACCTTACAACCAGATTCCCATTTGTAAATTGCCTTTCTTTCCCCGTGAAGAAATTCTGGAGCTGCCACTAGTGACTAAGTATCAAAACAAATATGCCTTTTCTCAATTCCTGGCACTCTACAAAATATCTTTCTGTTAGGAATGGGGTTGCAACGGGTCAGCATTCTTTTCCACCATTCCTCTAAGACAATGATTTCAAATGTTTACCCCCACTTTTCGAAGGGCAAGGCTGTAATGCCAAATTCTCTTTTCTAAGACTTTTAATCTTAAGTCTAAATCTAAACTTTTTCTCTATTCCCTAAAACAGCTGCTTTCGCCTACTTTCTTTTCTGTATTTATTAAGATCCCCTGTTTTCCCACATACCAAGACTCAAAACTTCAAGATCACCTTGATTTCTTCTTTGATCTTCACCTCTCTAGCTAGCGCATTGGGAGAATCTCAATCTGCCTCCCTGGGCTCTAAGCCTATGGCACAGTTTCATTCTGGCCAAGAAGGCGTCATAAGAGTGTTGCTTGATTGATCAACGTATAAGACAAGAAATAAAAGCAAAATGACATCATGCTAGAAGTAGTTTTCTATTTGTAGCTTAAAGTAAATGTGAAACATAAGAGCAGCTTATTAGGAAGACTGATAGTTTCACAATTTTCTGTTGACTTAAAAGTGAAGATAATCTTTCTCACTATCCTAAACACTCACTCCGATATTTGAAAAAAATTTGGTTTGTGTGTGATTGTATCTGAGTTCATTTCACACATAAGCTCCCTTTGCAGTCCTGTTAAAATAAAGAAAAGCCCAAAATTACCTTTCTATTTTTTAAAATTCTTCTTTAAGCGATCCATTGTTCATCTTCCTTTCTTTCCTGTAAGGGGAAAAACAGCAAATATGCACACATATTTCCTTGTCGACTAAGGGTTATAGTTTCCATTCATAGCTCCATGTCAGGAGGGTTATGGCCACATCATATTTAGCCAGAGAGAATATCATGGTCTGTGGTCAAGATTCTCTGTGAGCTTGCAAAGGAAACAGGGAGACCTGTATGTCACCCTGGGATGAGACAAGAATCCAGGCCAATCTTTTTTTTTTTTTCGTACCGGGGATCGAACTTGGGTCGTTGCACTTGCACAGCAGGTGGCGAAACCACTGAGCTAAATCCCTGGCCCTATCCAAGCCAATCTTAAAGTTGACAGGAGACTTTCGGGCCTACATGGCATCATTTGGCTGATGTAATTAAGGCTTTTGACAGAAAAGTATCCATTTTTCCAAGACTTTTTGAAGACTTTCGCTATTAAAATTTTTTAAAAAAGATTTCCAGTATTAAAATAATAGCTCTATTTCCTTTACTCTAAGAAAAAATTGTGGGTTTAATCCTTATGAACAGATATCTACAGAGGAACTAGGCTAGCAGGGTGCTTTGCAACTTGAAGCACCGGTGAAAGAAATGATCTCTGTAATAAAGTAAGGAATGCACATATTTGAAGGAGAAAGTGAAAACCAGAAAGACAAGACTATGGCTATGACTAACAGGGGAACTGAAACACAATCAAGCAGCAACAGGATGTTTTCTGTTTTCTTAAAATGTAGCCCCCCCATTAAAAGAATAATAAAAAAGTAAAAGAACAAATTAATAGAACTAAACAAATAAAAAATGAAAAGGAAAACAGAAACCCAAACCTTTGTTAGACTCATCTCTAATATTGTCCACAAAGGTTCCAACTTTTCTTTGCTCTTGATCCCTTAAAAGGAGACACAACACCTGAAATGGCTTTGTGTCTGGTTGAAAGGGGCAGAAATTTAGGTTCTGCAGATTGTGGAGGTGGCAGCAGCAACAGAAATAACACAATGGCAACTGTGTGTGTAGCATGTCTGGATCTCATTTACTCTTTGCCCAATCCATGAGGTATCACTTGATTTATCCCTGATTTGCAGCTGGGCTTCAGTAGTCTGTTTAAAGTCACACAAGGAGCAGATGACAGAACAAGAATTTGAAGCCAAGTTTGTCTTAGGCCACCATGTTTATGCTCCCTCCCCTCCCTGTGTCATCTTCTGGCTCCTTGCTGAGTCTCAAGTAACTGTGCCCATCAGCTCTGGGGCACAGACAGGGTGATTTGCATGTGACATGAGAAAGAATTAAAACTCTTTAGCATGAATACTGATTTTTATATTGTTTATACTTAATTAAGATCCTCTGAGCTAAAGTTCTCTCCTGGCTGCATTTTGTGTGGCCATAAAAGTTCTTCCAAAATAGGGTTCACTGACATTTACATAGCAACATTCACCCTGCATCTCTCAGTGGGAAAAAAATACTGTAATTTGATGCTGATATTCTTATTGGCACAGGATGTTAGGGACAAACCAAAGGAAACATTTTCTAGTCTGTGTACCTTGTATAAACAGATGTTTAAAACTTTGCCTACATTCAATGAACACAGAAATAAGACCTAATTAAGCTGAAATTCCATGGAAAGCCTTCCAAAGCCCCTAGTTTACTTATCCAGTATAAACACTGTAAATGAATAAAATACAATCTATTAAACAATTTAAATATAGTCATGGTTCCTTAAATTGAAGTGATACAGTATTATGAACTGAGTGACCAAAGTAATAGAAGTTGTGTTTTTTTATTTGGAAGGGCAATTAATACAAAAATACATGGTATAAAAATATCCACATGTCCTCATCCTAGAATTAACCAATATTAACATTTTGTCATATTTGCTTCTAAAATGATTTTTAATAAAGACAAAATAAAACATTACAGAGAAAGCTGAAGTATCTTTCTATTCAATCCTAGTCTTCAACCCCTCAGTTCTCTCCCGTTTCAGAGATAGCTTTTCTTTAAACTTGGTAAATATTTTCCCAATCCATGTTTTTATATATAATTGGTTATCTAGAAAACAAATAGTATTCTACTGTCTATGATTTTAAATTTTCAAAAATGGCCATTTTATACTATTTTATTTGTGTGTGCTTTATTAAATATGGTATCTATCTAGCTTAATACATGTGTTTATGTTAACTGCTATATAGTATTCTTTTTAGTATCTATAACAGTTTATTAACTCCTTTACCAAACTCATTTAGTGCTCAGTGTCTTCCCCTCCTTGTCTTATTACAAGAATGCCTTCTTGTTTACATGTACATGTGTTTTCTTGAGGTATGTAAGTAAAATTGCTGTGTTTGTAGGCATCTGTGTTTTCAACTTTGCTAGATAATTGCCAAATTGCTCCCCAAAGTGGTTATGTCATTTTAGACTCCCACTTGCAGTGTACTAGATCTCCTGTTTCTAATAGGCTTACAAACACTTCAAATTGTCTGACCTGTGAATTTAGGAGCTCTGATTTTAATTTCCTATTTTGCTAGGCATTAGGTTGTATACAATGTATACCACAGAGGATCTTGGCATGCATTTTTATTATTTTTAATGAAGAGCACACATAAAGCAGCATTGAATCTTTAAATCACATCTGTAGCAGATAGGTATTGAACACACTTGATTATGAGACAATGCAACAGAACAAAACAAGATATCTTTTTGTAGATTGAACTTATCAGTCACCAGGCAATACACATAAACTTGGAAAAGTATAATTGCTGTTTTACTTTAGTTTCTTTTGCTTGAAATATCAACCACTTATTTTATCAGTGTTTGGCACCACGCTGACATGGAGTGATTCTCTTTTGTTTGTTAGAAAAGCTTTGCTTGGTACAAAGGCATAGCAACTGTTTCATCTAATAACTCACGAGCAATTGTGCTAACGTTATAGTAGTTACTACACAGTCTTGCAAAAGTTTTTGATATAAAACTACAATGTCAAGAAAGAAAAAGAGGGTAAAAGGATGTGGTAGGAAAAGGAGTGTTATCAAATAGACTGCCCCACTTAAATGTAGCATTTGAAGTTAATATTTTCCGTTACATCTGGTTGTGATGATGAAATATATTGATAACATCTCAGTTGATAATATCTGAATGACTGATCCATAAAAATGTACTTCTGTGGTTTGATATTGATTGTACTTTTTCTTCTTCGTGAGACATCTGAATGGGTCTATGAGTTCATACAAAGAAAAAATATTGCACAGCGTTTACAAGTATTTAAAAGCAAAACATGACACTTAGAAGCTTAAGAGAGAAAAAAGAAATATGATTGCTTGCTTCCTTTCTTTTGGCTTTTTGTGGATGTGAGATTGATGGTCAGCCCAAAACTCCAAGAGTTCATCACAACAGAATTTTTGAGATTCAGGAGCTACTAGAGAATAGCCAATCTAAAGCTTTCATTTTATAGTTGGCAAAATTGAACCATTAAAATAACTTATCCAAGGCACACTCTCCCTTCATTACTCTGGCTCTTATTTTTTCCTGTGGAATGGAGACGTTCTTTCTCCTTCTACTATGAAATGTCTGAACTTGGTTGGCTGCAGTTACCTGATCTTTGGATTTTTATACTCAAGGCCACCACATCAATCTGTATTTAAATTTCCCCCCAAATAGTATTAATAGCAGAGGAAAGTAACCATGAACCAGGGGAAAAATTTTTAATTTTATCTTGAAAATCTACATGAATTTTGCATTTCATGATATAATTGGGCTTTTTTAAATTTAAAAACACCAAATATATAAGTTAAACTGTTGCTCCAGGAAGAAGATGTACCATATTTGTCTTGTTCTTTCATTTAACAAATATTTATTGATAACATTGATAACTTTCAGCTGCCACAAAAATACCAGAAGTCATGGATTTTCTTAGTATTGACAGTATAATTACAAAGAACATGATTAAAAGTAGTTATACAAAGACATAGAAGGTGTTACAGTGCGTCTAGAAAGGAAAACTAAATTAGCTCAAAGGATTAGGAAATGTGAAATTTAAGCAAAAAGTTTAGCAGAAGGTGAGTTCAAATAATGTCTGGCTCATATTCATTTAAGTAAGAGAATCACAAAATCATTTTTCACTTAAATCTTTGTTAAAAGATGAGTTATAGTGCTCTTTTACTGCAGTAGCTTTCTTCTGTGTATAGTTTTAATACAGATACAAATATTTTGCTCAAGCTATTTTTTTCATTCTGGACTTTTAGTACCATCTCTCTCAATATCCTATTAGTTGCTTAGGTATGAACTTATCATTTCTGGCCAGGCAAATGTTGAGAGTGTCGTGGATTCTAAGATGGGCATGGAAATAACTCTTAAGAAGGAGTTTCAGAGATACCCTTGAAAAATACAACTTAGTTGCTTAAACTACAAACTCAAATCTTTGGATCACTGACTCCTGTCACTATCCATATTTTGCTCCCCTCAACTTGTCTCCTCATATAATAAGAAAGGCACAACAGAATTGACTAGCAATTACTTTTCTTAGGTACAAACTTCACTTGGTTCTTTTGTCATTTCCTATTTAGTTAAGAAGTCCGAATTTTCAACTAATGGTGGTGATTGTTTGGTAAGGGTCCTAGATATTCATTATTTTAAGAAAATGAATAAATAAAAATGAATAAACATGTATGACAATTAGTAGATTCTCTGTTGGGTCTTAACATGGGACCAGATGTTCTAGTGATGCATGTAAATAGGTAATTTACTTCATTTGGAGATGTGGAAGTTGAATAAAGAACTAGCTATTTGTTATTAGAGTGCATTTACCAATGTACTGTAATTTAACACATTTAAATATATGCAGAGTGAAGTAAAAGGATTAATTATTTTTAGTCAGCTGGGGATAAATTTGAAAGCTTCTTCAGGATTTGTAGCCTGCAATCTAACTGTTATGAACAAAATATATGTGTTCCCCCCAGAGTCACACAAAGCTCTAACCCTCAGTGTGTTTGAAGGTCAGGTCCTCTGAGGGGTGTAGATTTAGGTGAGGTCTAGAGGGTGGGATCTGTATGATTGTATGAGTGTCCTTATAGGAGGGAAGAGATTAGAGCTCTCACTGTTTCCATTATATTGAGAACACAGAGAGAAAGTAGCTGTCTGCAAGCCAAGAAGAGGGCCCTTCCAAAGAAAGAAATCTATTGACACCTTGATCTTGGACTTTCCAGCCTCCACACTATGAGAAATTGATATCTGTTGCTTAAACAACCCAGTTTATGGCAGTTTGCTATAGCAGCCTGAATTGATTAAGATATTACTTATTTTTTCTTTAAAAAGTAACACAATGATAAATATATTTAGTAAATATTTGGTCTGCAGATTAATTTGGATGTCTAAAATTTTTGCACAAAGAAGTAGAGAAAAACAGCTTTCACTTGTTTTGATGGGATTACTTCATGATTCATTCAAAATTATGGATCAGTTGAAAATGAATATGGCATGTTTCTATCCCCATTGAACATATTTCAACATTTTTTATACTTGGTAAATACATATAGTATTGGTAGAAAAATTTTGGCCAGGTAACAAAGAGGGAAAATGTTCCAACCATGTTTTTCAACAATGAATAATATAATACCATCCCAATATGTTCATTATAAAATCATATTTAGTACAAGAAATATTTAGTATGATTAGATCTTTCACTTCTACAAATCTATTCTGCGAAAAGCTATTGTGTCCCCCAATTACACATATAGAAAGATGTTTGCACAGGCATTTTTTATAACTTTAAAAACCAGGCAACATTAATTAAGGGCTTCTTGGATGCCAGGCATGGCTGTGATTTACATGTTCTACCTACTGATGCTGTACTCAAACTTCGGAGGTAACATTAACATTTCTACTTTGCTGTGAGGAAACAAAGACCCTATGTCTTTGTTTATGTTCCTATGGTCACACAACCAGTAAGTGGAAAAAAGATCTTAATTAGACATAAATATTAGAATAATAAACATTATTGTTTGTTCAAACTAGAAAACTATGCCATAGTTGAGAAGAATAAGGCAAACTTACTTACGTTGTTATGTGTAGATCTCCAAAACATCATTGCATGTGAAATGAAAATACGACCTTACCTATATGAGAAAAACATGTGCATATGCACAAAGATTTAGGTAAATGTGTACAGAGGAAGAAGGCAGGATGTTCTCCAAACCTCTGACGGTATTCCATTATTTCTGATAATAGAGGAGAAAGAAGTGAACTTTCACATTTGTTCTCTATGTTTCTAATTAATTTGTATATGGAAATTCATTCTCCTATTTCATTTATAATAAACTTAGAAAACATTTTTAATACCCAAATTCATGGAAGGATCAACTCTTAGTTCGGAGCCTCCAAATTTTTTAAAGTCCTTTAAGTCAATTGGAGGGAAAAGTCTACAAGTTTGGAGAGTTAAGTATTCCTGCTTAAAGGTACTCACTAATTAAACCTGTGCTGAGTGTGAACAGTTTTATTGTGTTTTTAAATTGCATTTCAGTGTAGTTTTAAAATCATATCACATGGGTTGGGAATTTTTCTAACATTTATGAAGAGAATGCCCAACTCCTAAGCCTTTACCACTAAAGCAAGGGTCTTCAGTGGAATATCATCTCTCTGGCTTCTGTCTTTTCTGTATTAATAAAGCATCTCTACAACTTCCACCTTTGAGCTGTTTTGGAATGGAATCAGCCAGCTTGCTGACATATTCTGGCCTGGTCCTGCTGACCACTTAGGTTCTGCACTGTAGCCTGGCACTGTGGCTAAGAACTTCTTAGACTTCCATGTGGCCTAGATGACCAGGGATGGTAACCTCGAGGCGGTCATTAACTCCATGCAGAGTCGCAGGACCAAGGTCTTTCTTGTTGAAGTGGAAGCAGATGCTTACTCTCTTTCCCTTTTATCACCACTTCTTTCATTCCTAAGCCAATGGAGTAATGAGAATAACTGACGGGGCTTGTTTATGGAGCAGATTCCTGGACTCCATTCCCAGAGACTCTAATTCAGTAGTTCTGGGGTGAGGAGCAAGATTCTGCAATAGTAATAATTGTTTAAGTCACTTTCATGTAGTTAGGAATGCCTGACAATCACAATCCCTGACACCCACAACTTAAAGGAGGAGAGGATTATTGAGGTTAATGAATTTTAGAGGATTTAGTCCACAGTTGGCTGGCTCTAAGGCAGGAAGAGTAGGGTGGAAGGGTCTGGCACAGGAAAGCTGCTCATGTCATGGTGGCCAGAAAGCAGAGAAGGAAGGAGCTGGGGAGGGAGACACACCATTTCAGCTCATGTCTCTTTCAACCTATCTCTTATCAAGCCCCATCTTCTAGTAGCAAGTCAGCTATGCACTCACCACTGGGATACTCTACTGAAGAGCATATTGCCCCATTAGCCAATCGCCTTCCAAAACTCCACCTCTGAACACATGAAGCTTTTAGGCAAGATTCTAGATCTGAGCCACAGCAAAAATTAAGAGTTCCACAATGTCGCAGGCAGACTCCCCTTTTAAAATAAAGAAAAAGTGTCCAAATACTAATCCTTGGAATTTATGAATATGTTACCTTACATAGCAAGAGCAATTTCATATGCGATACCTCAGTTCATGAACTTGATTCTTTCCATGATTCTGGTCACAAACTGAGTTGAATGAGAACTGAATCAAATTCAATGTTTAGGTTTAATATTGACCTAATGGGGAAATTTGATTTAGTTCTTGTCCTGTTCAGTTTGCAAGCAGAATTGTGGAGAGAATTGAGTTTGTGAACTGAAGTATCATTGCATGATTACATAATAACCTCAAGCTGAGGTTATTATACTTGATTATAAGCTTGATGTAAACGAAAAGGTGATCTTAATATAAACATAGGGTCCTTAAATATGGAAAAAGGAAACAGAAGAGTCAGGGTAACAGTGCCATATGACAAGGCTTGATTGGCTGTTGTCTTTGAAGATGGAAGGGGGTCATGATGTATAGGCAGCCTTTAGAAGCTGGGAAAGACAAGAGAACAATTTACCCTAGAAACTGAAAAGAAAACTGGCCCGGCCTATATTTTGATTTTAGCCCAGTGAGGCCCATTTATGACTTCTGACCTTTAGAACTGTAAGATTGTATATTTATGGTGTTTAAGGCACTAAGTTTGTGGTAATTTTTCAGTAGCAATAGGAAGTGAATATATATGAGTTTTTGATAAAAGTCATTAATTCTCCTTCTTCTATGAACTCTTTACTATTTCTTCCAATCCCATGGCTTTAAGTGCAGTTTTATGCCAAAGATACCTAAATTTAAACTTTGAATCTTTCTGTTGAACTTCAGACTCACAAATCCAATTGCTTACTCCATGTATCCACATGGAAGTTGATCATTCACCTTTGCATTACTAAAATGAAATATTCAAGGCAACTCATTTCATAAGAGATGTTTACTCAGTTTACAGATTTGAAGGCTGAAATCCAAGCCATAGGCTACATAGGGAGGAGCAAATGATTACACCTAGAAGCAGAAGTAGGGAGAGCTGGGATGGGGCCAGCTTCAGCTTTTGTAGAAGGAGAAGCACCATGAATCAGATGAGAAACTCACATACTTCCAGATCAAAGATCCTCCCACAAGACCCCACCTCTCCCAAAGTTCCACCATCTCCCAATGATACCACCCTGTGGACAAAGGCTTCAGTCATAATGCACCCTTGGGGGACACTCAAGCCACACCCAAACCACAGAAATCTAATAGAAATCTCAAGGACCTAACCTGTCCTAAACCCCATCTACTGTCTTCCAAATGTCCTCCATTCACTAATTTCCTGATCTCAGTTGAAGGCATCTCAGTTTTGGTGTTTCAGGATGGAACCATGGAATTGTCCTTGATACCTTTTATCATTTTATTCTCTCCATATTTAAACTATTATCAAATATTCTGTAAATCCAACCACTTTCAATCACCCATCTACCACTGTATCTAGATCACTGTCATTTGGATTACTGCATGACTGCAGTAGCCTCCTCACTTGTTCTCCGATTCCATCTTGCCCTTCACAGTGTGTTCCCAACTCAAAAACCAGTCATCCTTTAAAACATGTGAGGCCTCTGAACACTTTACTTAAAACTCACCATTAGCTCATCATTTCACGTACAGGTCTTTCTGTTCTAAATGATCTGCCCCATCTCAACATTCCCTTCCTGACTCATCTCCTCCTACTCATGCCTTCCTCAGTCTGTCCTTATGACACTACCCCTGCCTTAGGACTGTTCCCCCTCCCTGGAATGCTCTTTCTGCCTTAGGACTGTTCCCCCTCCCTGGAATGCTCTTTCTGAGGGTATGTGCACCTCATTCATTTCCTGTGTTCAAACTATGCCTTCTCGAGAAAGCCTAACTTAATTAACATTGACACTGCAGCCCGCTCTCACTACAGAGCCCTGGCATTCTTGAGCTCATCATTCAACTCCATTTCTAATAAACAATATTGCTTATTTATTTCACCTACCCTTTCTTCTTTTTCTCTACCCACCAGAATATAAGATCCTTGAGGGCAGAGGTTTTGTCAGTTTGCTTTATTGATGCATCCTATATTTCTATTGCAGTCCTTCTAAGGGACTAAATACAGGGCCAACTTTGTTGAAATGGGGCTACAAATCACTTTTTGAGGAACAGAATTAATCATTTATCAGATTGTACTTATATCAAATATCATTGGCAACAGAAAAAATTCATACTAACTGGTATTATCAAATGTCAGAATTGTGTTTTAGAACAAAATTTTGTGGATTTGGGATCGCAAAGTGCCCACTTCTTGTACAAGATACTCTTTCCTGCTATAAGGTCAATTTAGTCTTGATGGTTTAATGAAGCATGTTAATTTGTGGCCCACACAGAGCTTTCTCAGCAACTGTTATCAGTACATTTCGTTACCTAGACCCTTCCTGAATCAAAGTTGTGGATATAAAGAAATATTTCTGACTTTATTTCTTTTGAAATACTGCAAAGGTCTAGAGTTTTACATTGTTTGTGCTTCTACTTACAAAAAGGATCCAAGTAGCTGGGTGTGGTGGCACATGCCTATAATCCCGACTACTCAGGAGGTTGAGGAAGGAGAATTAAAGGTTTGAGCCCAACTTGGGGAATTTAGCATGACTCTCAAAGCAAAAAATAAAAATGATGGGGAATGTAGTTCAATGATAGAGGACTTACCTGGCATGCTCCTGACAATTAAATGTTATATGACAACATGACTAGATTAACAAGTACCTAGCAGATTAGTAAAGCACAGTTCTTGGAGTATCTGTGGGGTGTTTCCAGAGATGAATACAGAATACCAGCAAACTGAGGGAGGAAGACCCACCCCTGCTGGGGGTAACACCAATCAATAGGTTTGTGGCCTGGATGGAATAAAAGGGAAAGAATCAAGTTGGTGCTTTTGAAAGTGATCCATTCTACTTAGGCAGGTGTGCTTTCTGCTGCCAACACCTGTTGGAGCCATTCTACATAATTTTGGGGAAAAAGTCATTTCACAATTACATTATGATTAGGGGTGTCTGAGGCCTCAATGGTCCTGTGATGCTATGATACTCAAGCACAAGATTACATCAGTTGAAGACATCCTGGTTCTTAAAGAACAGAGTAGTAATACAAAAAGAGAAAGGTTTAACCTGGGGAGGGGCAAATTTCTTATCAGTTTAACTCATCCCACCTATCAACATAAGCTCCTCATTGATTTGAAATTCTCATCGACTTAAGATCCTCATCAGCATAAGATACCCATCATCATAGAATTACTGACACCCTTGGAGACATCTGATACTCCCTATGAACCCAATAAGTAGTGGCAAGCTCTGAGTATCTTTGTCTTTGCCTGCTCTGAGGCCCTGACCTCTTGGCCCCCAGTATACTTAAAATTACACATCTCTATTGTCTTACTTTCTTTAGCAGTCCTCTTCTCTAGGCTGAGGATTAATCGACCTCTGATAATCACTTGTGGAAATCAGACTCCAGTTTCTTCAGCTTTCCAATGCAGGTTCTTACTAATGACTTCCAAGGAGCTTCTAAACCTTTGGTCTCAAACTAGTGCTGCATCCTTGATACCACTTCTATCACTGCTTCCAGCTTCTTAGATTGAGCAGCTACTGGATCCTCTGGCTCTCCAGTGTCCAGATGGCTGTTTTGGACTCTCCTACCTCTGACCCTGTAAGCCTACCTAATAAATCCCCTTCTATCAATTCTCTAGATGGCCCTAACCAATAAAATGAGTGAGGCCCTGGATTCAATCCCCAGTATGTGAAACGATGGAAGGAAGGAATAAAGAAAGAGAAAGTACCCAAGTAAAGGTTGATCACACAGTGCACAGTGTTTCTAGACTTATGGCTAAGTTGAAGTGTCCTATTGAGGGAAATTTTCCAGAAAACAATTTCATGAATTTTTGGAGATTAGTCATAACATGATCCAAATATATGGCTGAATATGTATCTCAATCAGTAGAATAACCAAATCATTACAATCTGCTAATTCTTTTATTTTCTAAATGGTTCAGCTTGGTTTTCTCAGATTAACTAAATTGGCAAAATAAAAAAAAACCCTACACTTACTTTAGTTATTTTGAGTCAGAACCCTTGATACCTCTCAGGAGGTTTAAAATGTGGCAGTTACTCAGATGAGCCTTACTAACAGGATAGCAGAAAGGGTGACTGTACCTTCATCAACTTGCATTCAATTTTGCAGAACTACTACTGTGCCACCTTTTCATCTTAGCCTATTTTGTCTCAGAATTTTATGCAGTCTCTTTCTTTTCTTTTTATCCTTTAAATCTGAGCTCAATAGCCAATTCCTGCAACCTTCAGCCTCTAAATTCCACATCTTTTTCACCATCCCATGTTGCAATTATCACAGACTCTACTATATGTCATACCGCTGTGTTATAATCATCTGCTTCCTCTATTGTTCTCTGGTGTCATGTCTTTTTTCTCTGTCCCTGTTTCTACAGTGGTACTGCATATAGCACCTAGTTCTAAGTGGGCATTTGTTGACGACTTCTTTGATTGACTGATGAGTGGATGAATACATGGAAGGAAAGAAGGAAGGAAGGAAGACCTTTAGGGCTTGGGCCACAAGCAGGTAGGGAAATATCTATCAAGCTTGATATTGGGAAAATAGGTAAGAAAAGAAACCTACTCTAATTCCTGTACAACTCCATACTAATATGTTTTAACTTTCCAGGTCAACCCTAAAATGAGAAATGAAAAATCAGATTTAATAAAATCTTTATCAAAGAATAATTTATTTTATATGTGAAATAACTGGAGTCGGAAGAAGTTTACATATTTATAGTCATATACTGTTGTGGATGAGTGAGTTAGAACAATAAAGATGCACCACACTCTGTGCCAGATTCGAGCCTGTTTATTATAGCTGGTGGTCAAGGAGGGGCTAGCACCCAGAAAGTTCCCTCAGCAATGGGAAGAGATTTGATTTTTCCTTTTAAATCATGCTTTCAGTTGGGGAGGGTTCAAGGGAGAGCAAGCAGAATCTTACAGAAGCAGAACCATGCCAGGTTAGTAGGGGGTCACAAAGAAGTTTCACACACACACCAGGCGAGCTACGAAACATCCTGCAACTACAGCAAGTTTACGGCCACGCCGGATGTGGAGGTTTGGGTGCTTTGTTCAAGCACAAGCACTTTGTTCCAGCACAGGTACAAAATGGCGTTGAGGCACAAGATGGAGTTGGGTTGGCTATCACATTGCAACTGTTGAATCACTAGCAAAAGGACAATAAGGCGAGTTTTGGCCTACCCTCCCTGCAGACCATTCTCCCTTAGGTATAGCATTATTAGAAAACCGTATCCCTAAGAGTAGACTCAGACAAGCCATACTAAAAGCTTCTAAGCCAAGTCATACCCATGTTGTGTGTGTCAGGCACTGCACTTACTTATATTATCTCACTTTTCCCTAGTCTAGGGTGGCCTGTAGAACACTGACACTCAGAGAGGCAGAGCTATCTTGTGGTTGACTTAGAATCTGAGTGCTGGTTTTTCTGACTTCAAACTGGGAGCCCTCCATAATTACATGAACTTCCAATAGACAGAGAAATCAGTGGCTATAAAAGAGCATGATTTGAATCACTAGTCCTAAAACAGAAGTTTTCTATTAGACATGAATTAGATGTAAAAAACAAGAAGGATTTGGTTATAATCATTTAGAAGATCTGTCTCAAAAAATTTAAAGAGGGGGTGGTGTGAAAGCCCTGGGTTTAATCACCAGGTTTAATCACCAGTACTGAATAGAGAGAAAGAGGGGCTATAATTATTAGAAGAGCTTGGAATATGAGGAATGCACAGACTATTGGCCAGTTTCGCTGAACCACAGGGCAAGGTTCTCTTTCAGTCTATCAGGGCATAATCTTTTTCTCTTTACAATCTCCTCACCACTTTTTGGCAATAGATTAAAAAAAGAAAGAAGTCATCTAGGAAGAATAGTGTAACTTTGACTTACCAAACCCTTGCTGTATATCTTCATAAGGATATCTAAATCTGCACAAAAACTCAAGGGAAGAAGTATTCCCATTTTACTAGTGAGAAAATAGAAGATAAGGTCATTTGCTTAAGGTTGCACAGACAGTGAAGAGCAGCCCCTGGGTGGCTGCTGTTCTTTTAACCACTACACTTCAGCTAAACATAAACAGCCATAAATGATTAGCCAGTTTAGATAGCTGGTATGTCTAAAATAGTGTCTGTTCCTTCTGACATAGTTCCTCTTTAAGAAAGAGGCTGTAGATTGTATGAAGTGTACTGAGGACTCTGTCCTAAACTTTGTCTTCTGTACTTACCTCTCCTGCAAGGGAAATCTGCTCCTCTAGGGAGAGCATCTTTTAAAGGATAGGGGCATTTTAAAAGAAATTGTCTTTCAAAGGGCAATCAGTTGATTCATGGGTTGGACAAGGAGCTGTGGACTGTTTCCCCTTGGTGTCATGGAATTAAGTTTTTCTCATTTGTTTTCAAACTTGATGATTCCTAAGGAACAACCTGGCTTGATTGAATAAAATGACCAGTTCAGTCCCTAATCCCTATCATCCATTGTTCTATCATTTTTTCTTTTACTTTTGGCACTGGGGATTGAACCCTAGGCCTTTTTGCTAAGCTACATTTCCAGCCTTCTTAAAATTTTCATTTTGATATAGGGTCTCTCTAAATTGCTTACACTGGGCTTGAACTTGTGAGGGCTTGAACTTGTGATCCTCCTCCCTCAGTATCCCACAGTGCTAGAATTACAGTCATTGGCCAACACACCAGTGTCCATTATTCTCTCTGTCCACCTACTCAGCCCTAATAACACCTTACATCTCCTGTGCCTTTTGCACACTCAGAAGTAGCCAATTTAGTTATTTGATGTGATTTGCCTAGTAGAATGTAAGGCCCCTGAGGGCAGGTAGTTTGGCACTGTGTCTTGTTCACAGCTGCCTCTCTCCAGTGTACTATTTTGGAAAAGATGCGGGGATGATGACTCCTTCGCTTCCCATGTGACATTTGAGAGAAGACAAGAGAATTCCGAGTAGGTTTGATGCTCTTACATTGTGGAACCTTTAAAAATATATATTCTGAATATAAAAATAAATGTTCTCTTTGTAACAAAGATCTTTGTTTTCATTTGGAAATTTTAGGGATATTAGCTGTCCTGTGTGTGTGTGTGTGTGTGTGTGTGTGTGTGTTTGTGTGTGTAGGATTTCTTCCACTGACTTCCCTCAACAGATATTAACCTATTTATGTCTTCTTTCCACTCTTGATAACTTCAGAGACCTAGCTGTTATAGAGGAGGATAAAAGAGGAGGAAAGAGATTTTTGTAGGTTTGGGGGAAGATGAAGGTGGAATGTTTGATTATCCCGAGAAACACAGGTCTTTGTTCATGGTTATTACAGCTATTCTGTAATAAAACAAGGGCAGAGCCTTTGTTTTCCATCTAGGGACTAGATGCCTCTTTGCTTTTTATCAGCAAGCTCCTCTGGGGCTGAAAGCACTTCCTGATAACAGCTCCAAACCAGCCATTCCTCTGACTCCAGTCTGTACTCTAATGGGAGCCTTAATTCAACCTTGTTAGGAGTGTGCTTAAGAAATATCCTTGTTAGCCAGGAACATTTATATATAATTTGCATTTAATATGTGTGCTGGATTTGAAATATTTATCTTTGCTGGTTGATAGGCCATTAATCCTTCTACTGTTTGTTGAAAAGCTAAGGCTATTTCTGTAGATATTTCTTAACTATAGTGGTAGCTAAAAAATTCACAACATGACATGATCAACATCATAAAACAAGAAGAATAAAATTAATAACCTTTCACATAATGACAACATGAAATCTCTTGTACAATATAATAAAAAATAATGCAAAGCGTAAATGGAAATACTGCAGAATGATTCCAATCACCTTTGTCTTGTACTTGCTGCATGATTTTAGGCAGGTTACTTCTCTTTCAACTTCAATATTCCCATTTGCAGAATGGATGCAATAATTTTTATTTCATACAGTTGTTGTAAGAATAAAAACTTAGAGCACATTTGTTCTACCTTAATTGCCTAACCTAATTGTCCCAGTTATTTAAATTTATTAAGCTGTCCTATTCTGGTAATCTACTCAATCTTTGACATTTAGGTTTAGAATTTTCTTTTGCTCCACCTGGATGAGTTATTCTTGGCCTACAGAGATTCTGCTAAGCCTTCAAGGACTGGCTTAGGTTCCATATAATCCATGGAAATTCTGTTTATATCTCTTGCCACTCAACCATCAGAAATAAAAGTTCATAAGTTATAAATGTTTGCAATATTCCTTCTCCAAGAGTGAAGATTCTTGTTTGCTGGGTTAGAACCATTCCATTAGGGGTCAGAGGTCAAACAATTGGCAAATCAAAAAGTAAAATATGGAATCCAGAAGGGCTAAAATGCTTTTTATAGTGAGGAGCATAAGTAGGTAGGGGGGATGGAAATAGTTGAGAGAATATGTGAAACATTTTTTGTGGGGTGGAAGTGAGGGAAGAATTAAGTGGAGAGACTGGAAGAGCTGTCATGTTTATGAGAGCAACTGAACTGAGAGTATAAGATTTTTAGAGAGTGTTGCTGATGTTTAAGAATATGCTTCCGTCTTTTGTTAAAAGTGAAGATTCTGAGTAAAGACTGAATTATTTTCAGCTGGAGTCCTGATTTAATATTACCAGATGGTCAGGGTGAATCCTAGTGATAAAGTGGCATCACAGCAAAAAAAAAAAATTAAAGGAGATGGGAGAGTAGCCCTGCAATGGACATCTTGTGGAAGAGTGTCCTTGTTGGAGGAAAAGAACTGCACCAAGACCCTATATTGGGAATGTCGGAGTCAATCTTCTGCTGCTCTAACAGCCTGCCATGGATTGGGTAATCTATAATGGACAGAAATGTGTTCACCTATGGTTCTGGAGGCTGGGGAGTTCATGATCAAGGGGCTGGTATCTGGCAAGGGACATCTTTCTGCATTATTCTCTAGTAGAAAGTGCAAGGGAAAGAGTGGATATGCAAGACCAAGAAGGAGACAAACTAGTCCTTTTATAGAGAACCTCACCCTCTTAATAATCAACCCACTTTCAAGATAATGGCATTAACCCATGCATGAGGCAGAACCTTAATGAGACAAACACTTTTCATTAGGCTTCACCTCCCAATGCTGCTTACCGCAATTGGGATTTAAGTTTCTAACACTAGACTTGGGGGGTTAATATTTAAATCATAGCAGGTAGAAGGGCTATGTGTTTAAAAAATTGCGAGGGCAGAAAGTGATACAACATTGCAGGATGAGTCAGAAGTAGAGATATTATGGATGAGTTATAAATGTAATAGGGCTGAGGATGCAGGCCACTGGAAAATTTTAGCTTTCTTTTAAAATTAATTTTATTGGTATATTTTAGGTATACAATATAATGACATTCATCATTGGAAATTTGCACCTTTACATAATCTCCCTTGGTTCTTATTTTTCCCCCATTACCCTGACCTCTCTTCAACCACTGCATTCCTCCCTATTTACAAAGTCTTTGATTCCATTTTTATTTGCTCATATTAATTCCATTCCCTTCTTTCATTTCCCCTACTCCTCCCACTTCCCCTTCCCCTTTGCCCCTTTTCTTCCTATTTCATATTATCTGTTACACCTTTTAGTCCTTATTTACGCTTTCAGTTTCTCACACTAGAGAAACTATTCGGTATTTACACATGTGCTATTTATTTCACTTAAGAGTGTCGCCTCAATGTGCATCCATTTAGCTATAAATGTCTCTAATTTCTCATTCTTTATGGCTGAGTAGTACTCCATTTTATAAAAAAAAAAACCCACATTTTTTTATCCAGTATCCAGTTGATGGGAAATTGGGCTGTTTCCAAATTTTAGCTATTACAAATTGTGCTGCTATGAACATGGGTGCACATATATCACAGTGGTATGATTCTTTTAATTCTTTGGGGAAGATACCCAGCAGGGGACTAGCTGGGGCAAATGGGACTTCCAGTCCTAGTTCATTGAGGTATCTCCATACTGATTTCCACAGTGGTTGCAGTAGCCGACACTCCCACCAGTAGTGGAGCAGTGTTCCTCTTTCCCCACAGCCCCACCAATGTGTGTTATTGGTTGATTTCATGATAGCAGCCAATCTTTCTGGGGTGAGGTGGAATCTCAGTGTTGTTTTCATTTGCATTTCTCAAATGACAAATGATGTTGAACATTTTCTCATATGTTTATTTGCTATTTCTACTTCTTTGTCTGAAAAATGTCTGTTCATTTCCGATGCCCATTTTTGGATTGGGTCTTTAAAATTGGGAGTCTGATTTTTTTAAGTTCTTTATAGATTCTAGATAGTAGACCTTTGTGTGAGGAACAGCAGGGGAAAAGGTTTTCCCACATTGTGGGTTGTCTCTTCACTCTGTTGGTGGTTTCTTTTGCTGTGCAGAAGCTTTTTAATAAGAAGAGATCCCACTTGTTGATTGTTTGGGCTAGGTCATGGGAAACTGAGGTGTTGTTCATAAAATCTCTTCCTACACCAATGTCTTCAAGAGTTCTACCTAACCTCAGTTCTAGCTGGTTTGGTGTTTATGTTTTAATATTTAGAGCTTTAATCCATTCCAATTTTAGTTGAGTGCATAGTGAAACATATAGGTCTAGTTTTAATCTTTAGCAAGTTGAAACCCAATTTTTCCAGAACCATTTATTAAAGAGGGTATCTTTCCTCCAGTGAGGGTGTGTGGCTCCTTTATTGAAGATGAGGTGGCTGAGTGTGTCTGGAGTTATTTCTGCATCTTCTAATCTGTTCCACTGATCCTCGGGTCTGTTTTTTTTTGCCAGTACCATACAGTTTTTATCACAATAGCTTTGTAGTTTATTTTCAAGTTGCGGGTTATGATACCCCCTGCCAAACCTCTGTCACCTAGAATTGCTTCTGCTATTCTAGGTCTCTTCTTGTTCCAAATGAATTTTTGGATTGTTTTCTCAAGGTCCATGTTGTATGCTGCTGGGAATTCAATTTCAATTGCATTGAATCTATATAGCTGTTTTGTAAGTGTGATCATTTTCACTATGTTGATTCTTCCTACCCAAGGGCAAGGAATGTCTTTCCATTTTCTGATATCATCTTCAATCTCTCTTTTCAGAGTGCTATAGTTTTCAGAGAAGAGGTGTTTGATTTTTTTTTGCTAGGTTGATTCCTAGGTATTTCGGTTTTTTGGATGCTATTGTGAAAGGAATTGTTTGCCCT